>JAFVLL020029973.1:0-82657 GCA_021397915.2 Tor tambroides
CGTCTCTCCAGCACCACGGACAGTTCCCACCCCTCATGCCCAGCAAGCAGACCCCGCCCGACCCGGGAGGGGGCAACACCAGCCCAGGGGGCCCCCCGGGGCCCGGCAACTCCAAGCCCCCAACTATGTCCTACGCCAGCGCCCTCCGAGCCCCTCCAAAGCCCCGGCCGCTGCCCGAGCAGGTCAAGAAGAACAGTGACCCCATCTCTCTGTTACAGGAACTTAGCATAGGCAGTTCAAACAGTAGCAATGGCTATTACACGTATTTTAAATAAGTCAATATATATGAACTATATACACCTGTTAAAACGGAAAACTGTTGAAAAAAATAGAATAACAATCTAAAAAAAAGAAAAAAACAATAAAAATGTCTTTTGATTTTGTGGGATAGTTAGACATTTTGCGTTTTATTATTTTTTACTTGCTTTAGTACTATAGTTGGTTCTTTTACAGTTTGGCATCTGTGATTTTACAAACCGAATCAGCATATATATATATCATGAAACACCAAAACATTTGGGGAAAAAACATTTAAAAAACCAATAACAAAAAAAAAAGATTTATGGAAAAAAAAAAAAAGATTTTTAAAAACAGCATGAATTGGTTGACCACTCAGCTGCCCGTCTTTCCTGTAATTATGTCTGCTCTCTTTGCATCCACTCCCAGAAGTAAAACTTGTTGAAGTGATTTTTTTCCCAGCTGGCATTTTTTTATGATGTTCAGTTTCTTGGTGTGTTTTCTTGTGCTTGCTGCTGAGTGGTGAACTGACTCGTATAAAAAAATATTATAAAAAGTTGTATAGATGTAGACAGACTTTTCTCAAACCTGTACATATGAATAAATGAATACATGAGATGACATTTGTGTGCTTTATTCTTCTCTTACCGCAACCGCATGTAGAATGTAAAAAATGCACATAGGCAAATATCAAACCTTTTTATTATCAATGAAATGGCACATCAGAACATTTTTAATTTTTATGTTTGCAAATACATGGAAAGATGCAAAGCTGCCAAATGAACAGGAAGTTGATTTCCTGATTTCCAAAATGCTCTGTTTTAATAAGCAACAAAGAGGTTTTGTTTGTGCTCTCCTGATCAGGATATAAAAAACGAACCATTATGAGAGCTATAATATATTTACTTATGCTCAGGAAATGGTTATTAGTGCTGGCAAAAGGCATGAAGCAACCAAAAACAAACAAACAAAAAAAAGCTGGTCATTTAATGAAGCAATTAAGCAAACTGATATCTTTGTACTGTAGAACTACGTTACCGTTAGTAAATTCACAAATATACAGAAAATGAGCGTTCGATATTCTTAGATCAGAATTTTTGTCATTATTTGGCCACAGTTTAGAGAAATGCACTCAGTCAGGGTGAGGTCACTTTTTCGAAAAGCTGTTTAGGTATTGTTTTGTCTACAGTAAGTAATGCAGCCTCATATTGTAGTTTATATCCTTTCGAAAGTTAACAGCAGTTTAATAGCTGCTTTTATGGTAAACATCATCAGCGTCCATCTCTCAAAAAGTCTTCACAAAAGTGCTCTTGTCTAGAAAAGAACACCTACTTTTCACCATTTAATCAATCTCCTAAACATTTATAACTATTCAACATCTTAAAGGGATAGTTCACCCAAAAATGAAAATTCTGTCATTAATTACTCACCCTCATGTCGTTCTAAACCCGTGAGAACTTTATCTTCAGAACACAAATTAAGATATTTTTGATGAAATCCAATGGCTCTCTGACCCTCCATTGACAGCAAGGGAACTACCACAATCAAGACCTAGAAAGGTAGTACGGATATCATTAAAATAGTCCATGGGACATCAAAAATAATGATGCATGCGTCCTGGTACTCTCATTTATGCGCATCGAAGACTAGAAGACAAAAAGTATTCTTGTAGCTTCATAAAATTACGGTTGAACCACTGATGTCACGTGGACTATTTTAATGATGTCCTTACTACCTTTCTGGGCCTTGATCATGTCAGTTGCATTGCTGTCTATGGAGGATCAGAGGGCTCTCGGATTTCATCAAAACTTCTTCATTTGTGTTCAGAAGATGAACGAAGCTCTTACAGGTTTAGAACAGCATGAGAGTGAGTAATTAATGACAGAATTTCACTATCCATTCAAATCTCCATTTGTCAGGTGGCAGTGAACAATTTTAAACCCTGGTTTACTGTGTTTCTACAAGTCCAATATAGTGGGAGTACAATGCAGAATAATAAAGCCGTATGAATAACAGAATAAGCTCATTGAATATGCATGTTTATGAATATATGTATGAATGTTTTGTGGATTTCAGTCAATGTCTTTTAGTTTGAACTCTTTCTGTATGAGTATACTCATTTTATATACACATTTTAAATCCCTTCTTTGAAAATGGGCCAAACATTCAATCAAATGAGAACAAGAATGTCCTTCCCTTTAAATTAAGCAACAGCCTCAAAACAGCAACAGGTTTGGCGTGTCTTAAAGTAAAGGCTATTGACTGATAGAAAAAGGAGGAGAACTTCAATATGCCCTGCCACAACAACTACATCAACACTGAAAATGTTTTTTTGGGGTTTTAACAGTCTTTCTTTGAGATTCGGTCACTAAAAAGCAGGAAGTCCAAGTGTGATATGTGTAAAGAATACAACAGCTTAAATTACCTGGGAAGTATAAACCTGTACTATTAAAGTTATTAGATTCACCTCACTTTAAAATGCAATCTGTATTTGCTGAAACTGGTTGTATAACAAATATCAATTGTTTATACTTTTATGGTCATCCATCATCACATTCATTGGCACTGTTTCAGAAATAACAGATCGTAAACTTTACGTTATAAACGTAAAAGCCCTAAATATACATTGTAAGCTGTCATCTATTGCATATAAGCATGAATGCAAACAAAAAAAATGTTTTCATATACCATAAAACATACAAAATTCATGTTAGATATTTCATATAGACCTTAATGGGATAGTTTAACCAAAAATGTAACCATTTACTTTAAACCTGTGTGACTGACTGACTTCTGCTGAACACAATTTCAAAGAATCAGTACAAATAGGAAAAAAAGTTTTGGATAATCTATCCCTTTAAATAATTCGACGTCTCTGTCAAAGCTTAGTTAAAAATATCAATGCATCACTATCATCATCTACAAATGCAATGCATCATTATCATTCACTCTGCTAGTGTGACTCCTGTGTCAGTTGCGTTGCGCTCTTACTCTGTGGTCGACGCTACACTAGTCTATGGGCTCTGGGTCGGCGTCCATGCAGGTCTCCCAGGGGTTTCTGGGCATGTGTGGCATGGAGATGATGAGGAGGCTGATGCCGCTGAGGAAGAGGAGGGTGAAGGCGGCGCAGGCGCAAGCGAAGGACCACGAATAGTAGTACTCGATCCATATGGTCTCGTCGCTGTCAATCATGCGTTTGACCGACTGCCTCATGATCTCCACCGAGATGACGATGCACAGGCCTGTGAGGGTGAGGAAGGAGGTCACAGAGGTTAAATGGGGAATAAAGATGGTGGTTTTGTGGTTGGTGTCTGGGGTTTCTAGACTATTGATTCACCGGCGTTAAATTACACCAGCCTGCAAGTCCTTGAGTGTATATATATAAATGCTCACAGCTGCTTTCGACCTGCAGGACACTTGACCAGTTGTTACTGCATGAATGTAGCAAGTTGTAATCCTGATAGTGTCTTAAAATCGCCCTTGTTAAAAAGAAGTGTGCTTAATTGTTGAATGTGCACTTGTAGTATACTTCACATCTTGAAAGTATAACTCTAAAAACTACTTGCAGATGATACTGATGAAATAAAAGGACACTTAAGTGAACTGAAGAGAGACACTTTTAAAAAGTGCATTTTATAATATCAAAAGTTCAAGTGGGTCAAAAAACTCAAAATTTCTGCTAAATGCATTTATTATCAATTTAAAGTATAACATATTTTCAATTAATTGCAATAATAATGCTATTAAGTGTCAGAAAACAGCAAAGAATAAATACTCCATAAATACTCTTTATAAAAATATGCAAAAGTGTATCATCAACAACAACAACGAAAACTAGTATAAACGCTAATAACATGGTTTCTTGGACATATAACATGGTAGTAGCCAAACAATACCACAGTATTGTTTGAACTATGAATATTCAGTGTACATGAGAGAAGCATGGTACCAGTTAAATTGCACAAAATACAAAAAAGATTTAAGAAGATATATTCAGTTTAACATAGTGCTTACCTGCAAAAGCAAAGAACATGCCAGCTGGTCTCAGCAGGTAGTCTCTGCCCTTCCCAAAAGCCCCCAGGAGGCAGAGACTGCCCAGGGTCATGAAGGCCAAACTGAAGATGGCAATGGCAGCAGCTGAGATGTTGTACTCTGACGGAAGAAAATCACACAGAGAGTCTGAGAGCGGATCAAAGCATTTATAAAATGTCATCTCTCAAATATGCGTATGTGTGATTCGTAGAATGAACGTACGAACAGAAAACGCACGTACGCATCTCTTTCAGACGTGAAATAGAAAGAATGTCGAATTTGACGATTTGTAGCTTTGTGTGTATTCTGATGTGTGAGAGATAGGTAAAATTAGTAACAGTTTATTTCTTTCAAGGTTAAAAAGGTTGGATTCCTAATGAGGCCCCAATGAGAATCCAAGCTTACTATAACTGTATGTTTTTGATAGGTTTATGTTTATTTGCCAAGTTGTTTTTATTGCAGCTGCTGCTTCACCAAAAGAGCTTGCATTCACCGAACAACTCTGCAGGCACCTTGTATTCACAAGCAGATCACTCAAGGATGATTTCATCTACTCTGCTAATTCAGATGATCTGGCTAATCAGTCTGACCTCTAGACTAATGTTGCGTTTAACGTGTCATTAATTAGTAATACGGACAGATCCATTGCGTGAATGAGTATTGACATTTTAGGATGCAGCTCAGGAAATGCGTGGCGATGAAGCATTTGTGCTTTGCTTCACGTCTCGCTGCATTCAGCACTTTATCAAGCTCAGATAAGGCTTTATTCCACTTTAACTCAATGACCGAGCTAGAGCGTGAAATAGCTAAAATGCACTCTGCTCAAGTAGGCAGAAAATTTAATGCCAGTGGCCATATTTGGTTGCCAGATTGTACTGCCTGAGATCGGTGGACATTATGTCTAACTGAGAGCGAAAAAAGTTTCAGTCTCAAGAAGAGTGAGGTATTTATATAGCATAACTTTTAAAAATAATAACAGATATGTTGTATCATTATATCTTGGGAGCAGTACTTGCATATGCAAAACTCATTGCCACGGCATAGTGTGTTGTTATGTATTACTAAGTTGTCACTCCTTCGTTGTAAGTTAACAGGATTGGTTTAACATTTATCGGGCAAAATGTCAAAGTAAAATTGCTTGGGAAAGCAGAATCATTCATGTCTGTTGTGTAAACAGTGCTGGATGAGCAGTGCTGGGTAGTGACTGATTACATGTAATCTGGATTATGTAACCAGATACCAAAAAATAGGTATTTGTAATTAGATTATATTACATTTTAAAATACTTGTAATCCTACTACAGTTACTTTTTATTGATTTTTGTATATATTTGGTCTTTAATTTTTCAAGTTTTGGTTAATGGTCACATGACATGCAGGTAAACAGATGGAATGTTTTCAGAAAATGTATTATTTTGATTGTCAAATTAGAATAAATCATTTTAAAATAACATTTTATGATTTGATTAATTATTAGCTTTTCATTAAATTCACAAACCCCGTGTGGTTCCTTCATAAACCCCAGTTTGGGAAACCTTGTTGTTGCACAGCAAATTTAATTTGATTTCCTCCATCTCTGCTTGGTTTTAAGTGGAACCCTTCGCACTATCCACACATGATTTCAAAGGGGGGAAACCTTACCTTTCTGAGTCTTTACTTCAAAAACTTCAGCCTCTTCCCCTGATGTGAAGTGTTTGAAGTAGGAGCAGTTCTTGACTGCAAAACAAGATGAAAACATTGATTGTAGCTGAGGGTTGCAGGTGCTGCCGTAGCCTGTCATTACGATGCAGCCAAACTACCAATGAGCCCACTTGACATTTTCTCCAGAGACCATGGCCGGGTGCTCGAAAACAAGCCAGGCATTCGTGTGTGTCCATCGAATGGATCACGAATTCTGAATTATGTGCGAAGAGCATGTGATTGCGTTGTGCAAGCTTTCTTGCTGGTAGGAAGCGTGCACAATCTGTATGTGCTTTTTGGACAGGAAGGTAAATTAGCTGATGAAATGTAACATGTAAAGTTTCCTTTAGCCTTAACAAAACAACACTTTGTATTGCACATGCCTAATACGCCCGCCCCACTTGGGCTAATTAACAGAAATGAGCTTCTCGCCCATGTGTTCATCAGGTTACAGGTCCACAAAATCACAAAACGAGTCCTCGCTCTCGTATCTCCCAGGGTAATGGGACAAGTCACGTTATATAAGAGTTCATACGGTAGGAACCTCTTCTTTAGATTAAACTCATAAAGCAACCTCAGCGTCCCCTGTGCCAGGAGAAAGACTGACAGAGGAGCTGTTTGTTACGCTGGACCAAGAATCTCCAGCACAAGCGGGGGGTTGGGGGAGGCCTATGTATAGGTTACCTAGCAACAGGCTGGTCTTAGCTTTATTAGTAAAGGCAGACTGACAGCGGCGAGGGGTTGGGATGCATCGCGCCGTGCTGCTTTAGACCGTGATTTACTCAGCTTATTTGACTATTCCCATCACAGGCCCTTAGCCCAGGCTGTTGTGGATGAGTTCATCTCACGATTGGCCTCTAAGAGCTTTTGGCCGTAATGTTTGGTGCCATGTGTGGGCTAATACACGTGTTGGGTCGTGGTCAGTTGTCTAGCCCTACATTAGCATTTCAATACCCTCAACCCACGATGTGAGACTTGATTCAATTGTGTTTCGAGCCCTTTGCGGCAATATAGAGTTGTCGAGTGTGTATTGTGGAGATTCATTGACATCCCTCCATGTTTTCCTAGTCTTTTCATGTCCTCTTCACCTGCCTTGCTTCGGTAGGCCTGTCAGCGTCCTTCATCCATCTGACAGAGACATACAAGGACAGAGTGATCACGAATCAGTCTCAGATAAAAGGGCTGCTCTTGACAAATCTGTCATTTTTCCCCTGGCACGTATCGAATGCGAGACCTGTGCCATGCGCCTTGCTCTGCATGTAGGCAGATCTGTTTTTCAGGATGATTGTACCTAAAGCTCAAAAAGAACAGCGTGAGTCTTTTCAGTTCAGCGGCACCGCCGCGCAAAACGAGGAGCCGAAAATAGCGATTTGGGGCGTATCATTGACCTCGCAGTTTTGTTAATGGAAGCACTTATTTCAGGGAGGAGGTCGATTGCTGGGTTGCAGTGGCTGTCATATTCGTTTTTTACATCTTGATTAAAGCTCCCTCCCTTTCGTGGCCCAAGCAAACAGACCACTGGGCCTGGCAGGTTTTCGAGCGCCGTGAGGCAGCTGTGCTGTTTTTATTTTGGTAAATATGGAGCAGTGGCTCAAGAAAACAGAGGTGTCCTCTTTTGTCCACTTGTAGAGTGACCGTTAGATTCTGGGGCAATGTGAGAGGAGGAGGACACATTTAAAGCAGCTAACCCGCTAAGGGTGCTCATATCTGGGTCACACAAGGGAAGTGGCTTCCTCCGGGGCCTCTGTGCCTTTGCAGAAGTTTGGCTGACAAACTGAGATAAAGCCCCTGCAACAAAAAGGTACTAAAGGAATAGTTCATCCAAAAATAACAACTCTGTCATTAGCCTCATCATTACCCACGTTGTTCAAAACAAATTACTTTCTTTCTATGGTGGAGCACAAAAAAGATTCACAATGGATCTTCACACAACTCTTTTTTTTTACACAACGAACACATGCAGTGACTAGGGACCATCAAGATCCACAAATGACAAAAGCGCACCATTGAAGTACTGTAAGGGGCCGTTCACACAGAATGCTTCTTTGTGTCTAAAAACACGAGACGCAGCGCTCAGGAATGGTTTTGAAAAACACGTTCTGTGTGAATTGTCCCTAATGGTAGTCCATATGACTTGTGTGCTGTAAGTCTTTTGAAGCCATATGATAACTGAAGTTTAAGTCATTCACTGAAAATCTTGGTACAGTGCTTTTGGTAACAATAACAAGAGACAATACCATCTGCTATCCTGCCATGACACATCTTGATGCATCTTCAAAATATCTTCTTTTCTCTTCCACAGAAGAAAGAATGTCATACAGGTTTTGAACAGCAGGGGTCGGTGAGTAAATTATGACAGAATTTTCATTTTTGGCGCAAACTACCCTTTAACTATTTCTTTACGTAATTATATCCTACAATACTGTATCAGAATCCACTGAGTGGTTCCATTTTCAAGTTGTTTCAAGCCGCTTAAAATGGCTGTTTTAACATAATTACCTCCACTGGGAAGATCGAGAGACATTTTAACAGACCTGAGTGTTGAATGAGTGTGAAATGCTAGATTCCCTCGAAGAACTTGATGAGTCTCGCCAACACTCATAGCTCTTCTTTTCCCTCTGTGAGAAGCAAGTCTGGGAGTGAAGCCAAGAATCATTGAGCAAGCAGGAATATAACTGCTTAAATGCTAATGTTTTGGCTTATGGCTTCTTCTGTGCAGTTCAAGAGGCTATCCAAATCAAACCACTCCCCAGGCAGTTCTGTTTGCAGTACTAGTGTGAACTGGGCCACACCTTGTCTCATAGGACGTCGTTTTAAACGGCGGTGCTTTGCAAGGTGTCCGTGGAGCCTCAGGGTTAGGTGCTTTCCAACCCTTGCCAGCACAATTTCTCCCACCGGGGCAGGAATATCAGTCGGTGTCTGCCAAGACTGCAATCCTCCACCTGATTGAACTGCTTATCTCCTAATGGTCTAAAATGAGAGCTGCAGGGTTGGGTTGGAGAAAACTCTTGCTGCACATCGGTAAACAGTCCAGGTACTGTGCAGTGTGATACAGGAAATGTTTGACGAAGCATAGATTTTGTTCATTCTTACTGATGTTGACTTTAACTAATAATCTGACCTCTGAAATTATATCCTAGATCTGAGGGAATAATGGTGTTACTGATTATCTGAATTTTGACTATCGGCATTAAGTCTAGCACACACTAAAGCTTATTCCAGTCAAGAACCACTCACTTTTGGCCCACCACTGTTTTTACATGATGCTTAAGGGTGGCTAAATTTCAAATATCCCTGAGAGCCGTGTTGTAAAAAAGCAGCATGTGCTGGTTAGGCATGTTTTGAAGCATAGTAGCTGGTTTGAGCTGGTTTAAGCTGATCATGTGCTGGTCCTAAGCTGGTCCTAAGCAACTAGCTCCTGCTCAGGACCAGCTCATAACCAGCTTATAACCAGCTCAGGACCAACAAAAAATCAGCTAAAACCTGCTGACATGCTTCAAAACATACCTAACCAGAATATGCTGGTTTTTTCAACAGGGAGTAAAGTGCAATGCACATGTACTTAAGTATAACTCATGCACTTGCAACAAGGTCTTAAAACTCTTCAAAGGACTTAAATCTTTTCAAAGACCATGGCTCAAAGCAACTAGTTAAGCAAGCAAACCCTTGACTCCTTCTCTTCAGAAGTTTTCAGTGAAACAGCCTTGTTTCCTGGAGGAATGACAAAAACCTGTCCACTATTGTGGAAAATTTATATTTCCGGAAATTGCATAAAGCCAATCAGATTTGAGCTTGCTGCTCTGAGAAAGCTCTTGCCATTTTGTGTGAATATGCCTCAGATGAATGGTCTTCAGTACATAAATGGTCCAATAGCATCTCAGGCTGAGACTACATACTGAGGCTGATGTTGATGAGATTTTGCGCACAGTTGTCAACAAGTCTAAGATAAATAATTTTGATGGAGAATTGGAACTGTAGGCTGTTGTCATTTTGCCTTCAACATTCATGGTTGATGTTAAATCTTGGGGCCTTGCTTAAGGAGGAGATCCTACCCAGACATTCACAGGAACATATGGAGGGACGGATCGCTCTGTTTATCCCCACAGTTCTTCCTGATGTGTGACAAGAGGATGCTGGTCTTACTGCGCCCTGGATTACACAGGTGGCAGCCTGGATCCAATTACTTTTTTTTTTTTACCCTAGTTGTTTTTGTGTGGTTTCTGAGCCCTTCATTCCATTTATCCACTTAATACTATGGTCTTTTTGTGCGACATCTGATCTATAACCTGCCATCAGCCTTAAATGTTGACATAAGTATATCTGCAGAATGCAGTTGGTGGTTAATTGTCAGAAACAGAAGGTATCAAGGCAGATATTCAGTGCTCTGTCAATGAATGCATACAGTCTTTACTGTCATACAAGTGAATTGCATTTACTTTTTCATACTCTTTTCTTCTTCTTCTCAATCTGTTTGACCTCATGAGCTTGGGTGTAGGAAAGAAATGAGGCTGATCCGTCCCAAGAGCAGCGTAAAGGACAGTCGAGTTATTTCCTGTGTCCCACAGGTAGATTCAGCTCATCTGCCTTTCCATTAATTCAAATCCACAGATCTGCTCGTAAATCATCTTAACCAGTCCATTACAGCCTTGAACAACCCAATGACATCAGAAACTGCAAATCAACGCCCGTTCAATTCATTTGCACTCTGGTCAGTGACCTCACTAAGCAATTTAAAAATGACGCAATTAAAATAAACCCTTAATGCAATTCGAGGAACAGACTCCCACCTAAATTGTAAATTAATGTTGAAAGAACCAACTCCAGTGCACTTAGAGAAGAAAACTTTTCACCTTGAACTTTCTTGCACTGTGTATGATAGTATGCCTGACTTGGCTTCTCCTGCTCCCCAATTTCCAGTTACAAAACTTAAGATGAATGAGGTGCTCTTCCAAAACCTTCACACGGAAGACAGATCCATGCCTCTGGGCTATATCGGACGACACGGCTGGACATGTGCTAATGACAGTCATGAGAAATAACTTGGATGTGAACTTCCTTACCTCCTGGCAGGCTGATAGGGCCACAGCCTTTACCCTGAGGGTCTTCCTCCACAATGAAGATACTCTTTTTACACAGCCTCCAGAGTCCGAAGTGGGCCGCTTCGCAGGTGGTGTTGAGCCGCTCCACCCTGGGACTCAGCACCGCCCAGTGGTCCGTCACCACCGCCGCCAACATGGACGAGATGCCCACCAGGATAACCAGGAAGGTGATCTTCACCTTGGTCTTCTTGTCCTCCAGCATGGTGGCCTCCGAAGATAAGTTTGAAAATGTCTCTGTCCTTGAATTGACGCCTTGGTTTAGTTTACTTCTCAGGCACTAAGGGAAATGTTAAAGTCAAACGCCAAGCCGCTATCTCTTCACTCCAGCTCGCTGTCCACAAATCTCTGCTTCTGCTTGGAAAAAGAGGCCAGATAATAGTGCCCTAGTTTTCTCTCTCTCTCTCCCTCCCTGTAAGACACTCATTTGGTATGGTGGGCTGTGCCTTTAGACCTGCCTTCCATGGCTGGAAAAGTTTATTAACTAATATTGTCAAATCTGCAGCTCGCGGAGAGGAAATGCAGAAATTAACAACACAGGTTTGACAAGCCAGAGTGCTCATGTCTGAGTTTGTGTACTGCTAATGTCTTAGACCATTAGGACATGTGATCGCTTGCATAATAATGAATCAATAGCCAGATGATGCCATGTTTCTTTTTGAATGTCCCTATCTGTCAGAAATAAAATAATTTAATAATATCCTATTTGAGATTTGGTGATGGACTGGTCATCCGTCCTCGGTGTTTCTATGCTTTTGGCCCGAGACACTGGAATACTCTCCAGCAACCCTGTTTCGAGATTTTAATGGATGGATGGAATTATTAAAATTTTTTCCATTCAATTTTTATTCAGGATGTAAATAATTTAACTAATACATCAATGTCAACTTGTCACCTTACCAATAAATCATCTTTGTTTCGAGCAGTACTAACATAAATTTTGTAAAAATGTTCTAAAACAACCCATCCAAAGTCAGTTTGTGTAGCAATGGATTTCAGTTGAAAATAAAATTGGGTTTTATTGTCATCTAACTATTGCTGAAGAGTAGCCTCAGGCTCAGGGCTGACTGATCTATGAACATCTGAGATGACGTGCAGATTCAACGCTCGCAGTGTAGAGACAGACTCAAATTGTTACGTGCAATGCATTGTGACGAGTCACTGGGCAAGACTTTAAAAATTTTACATGTACTGAATTTCATTTTCATCTTGCATGATTTGATGTTGATGGCTTGTTGTATTCATTATCCTTGTGCCTGGCTTTTCCAAAGCAGTTTAATTATTTCCTGTGCTACTGTTGCTTGCTGCATCCGAGAGGCTCATGGGAAATTTCCTTTTATTAGTAGATGATCTACTTTCCACCGTCAGTGAGTGCAAGAGGCTGTATCTATACCTGGATATCAAAATGGATTTGAGTTTCAGGAGGAGATTAAAACTCTGGTCTCTCATTGTTAGCTTTTTTTTTTTTAATGTTTTAAATATTACTAAGTTTGCTGTTTAATATAAAGAGTTTTTAGTAGCGCTTCCAATGGCAAGCATCACTATAACTATTGCTAATACTTAGGGTTAGTGATATGAGCAAGCAAAATTTGGTAACACTTCCAATTTATGTTGAAGTAGGGACTATCTTGAGAATACCATAGAGGCCTAGGGTGGGCTGTTTCTGTAAGAAATAACAGTGCAACCATCCAACCAGAATCAGAACAGCTTAGCAATCACCTCTTCAACCAAAATTAACCATGGTAAATTAACCATGGATTACTTCAGGTAAAACCAAAAAACACAGTTTGTCACACACACACACGTAGGAACCAGGGAATGAGGAGGCAAGGAACTTCTTCAAATAATACAGACTTTATCTAATCAAAACTCAGTGATCACTGGAGACACAGGAAACACATGAAGACAATCAGACCAGACACAGAGGTAGGGAAACACAGGGCTTATGAACTGAGGAGTAAACTAGATAATTAACAACACAGGGCTGGAAACTAATAAACTAATGATGACAAACGAGGACAGGAACAGGAACTAACCAAATATGGGCATGAGAGGAGGGGAAACACGAGACACAGAGAGACAAAACTGACACAGTTATTGTAGTTAAACCATGGTAACCACTTTGTTACACTAACCATAGTTGAACCATGGTATTCATAGTAAAACTGTGGTTATACAAATGGTAATCAACCCTCCAAAAAAAAAACACATGGTTACTACACTTTTACTCTAATAAAACCATGGTTTTCATAATTTTGTCAATTAGCACAATTTACATTTTGTCCAGAAAAAGTGTTGTTTACAAATCGTAAATATGTTAAATGGTATTAATCATATACAATATATTTACAATATATTTAGCAGTCATTTGAAAAGATAATAATGAAGTATAAAGATGACCAGGGTCTTTTATTTCAGGGTCAGGGTATATATTCAGGGTTATATTAATATAAACAATGTTGCTACTGTATACTAATTCATTTCAAATGAGGTTTGATATCAGAATAGTCAACAGAAAGCCAGTTCTTCTATTATTCTTATATCAATTAATAAAAAAAATGAAATAAGAACTTTAGGCAGATAGAGATAAAAGTAATATTACAAAGATAGCACAAATTAAGTACAACACAGATGTATGTTCACTCTCTTGATGCCAAGCACACACACAATGTTGGGTTTCCATGTTTTATGGGGACATTCCATAGGCGTAATGGTTTTTATATTCTACAAACTGTATTTCCTATCTCTTCGCCCTAACCCTACCCCTCACAAGAAACCTTCTGCTATTTTAGATCTTCAAAAAAGATCATTCTGCATGATTTATAAGCTTGTTTTCTCATGGGGACCAAAAATGTCCCCACAAGGTCAGAATTTACTGGTATTACTATACCTGTGGGAACATCCCAGGTACCAGGTACACACACAGAGGCTGCTATTAAGAATGCTTAAATCCTTAATTGTGCTGTAATATTTCTAATATTCAGAATTGCCTTTTGTAATATTTAAATGTACTGTAATGGTTTAATAAAGCAAAATTACGTATTTATAGAGCTGGGGTACTCAAATTGAATGAACATGTCATGTGTAACATTAAAAACTGACTCGACCTGACTTGAAAAGGAGAACTCAGACCCAACACTACCAATTTCTATCTATGATTATACGTGATGGTACTTGATATCATAGTACTGAAAGATTAATTGTAAAGAATACAGTGGTAGTACTATGGTACTATGGTTGCAGATCATTATAGACGTCAGTGTAACATAAACATACTAGAACATTCTCCATGATATAGTGTCTTCAGCTGCCCATTTATTGAATCACTTTCTTTGCCACTCACTGTAGAAGAAAGAGCAGAGAACGTAAACAGCTGTAGTGTCCCTCGCACTTGAGTTACCCTTACGTGTTAATAATCTAGCGTAACATAAACCGACATCCAAGTCTGAGCTTTTTATAAAACGCTGTGGCCCACTTATCAAAACTCTGGCCCATTTTCTTTGGTGACAAGTCTTTCGTCGCTTTCCGTTTTTACACAAAACACGTGTCAAAAATGGCACACGGCAAAACTGGACTGAGAAGAGCAGCTATCCTGAAGTGAGGCGTTACTGTTCAGGAACTACACCCTGGGCTTGATGTATGTTGTGTAAATAATGGTGGACGCATTCATTGAGATGGAGAGGTGTCTTGAATTTATTTTTCATCCGCAGGCTCTGCGTGGTAGCTAGGATACGACAGGGATTTAGATGCTGGGCAGAGGTTGAACGCCGCTGTGTTTTTCCAAACACGCCACTCATGCTTCAGGCTTTCAGGGATTTTTAAATAAGAAGCACCACTTAATTCATAACAACACTGAGCATTTACATCCACAACAGCCAGCTATTTTTATCCCAGCTTATTCAGTTTTATTGTTCTGATGGGGGATGGAAATCAGTCCCTTTATTGTTGTTTTCCATGTAAAGGTCATGATTGCGTGTCTGCATTCTGGCCTTGAATAGATCACTTACAGCTATTCTCAAAATAACTCAAAGCTCGTATCATTAAAATAATGATAAATAGACTTTTTGATGCTGTTTTTATCTTTTCATTCACCTCCACTTATGACGTCTAAAATATACTGAGGACCACCACATTTATATCAGTTGTTTTCCAGTCTAAAGTGTTAAATCGTGAAAATGGGTTATGTACTCATTCTAATTAGAAAGTCATTTGGAATAGGCTGTTAAAAATGGGTTGCCAAATGATGTGTTTTTGCCTTGCTTTAGTACTATCTGCAGGTGACATTTAAAAATGGAGAAGCAGGTTTTTTGACAAGTGATATTGTGATTTGATTCTTTTTGATGATTCGGTCAAACCTTTATTATAAACTGTATGTAAATCAAGTGAGGCATTTGTTTAGGAGTTAAATTGAGATTTGAATTATGTACATAGAATTCATAATTAATTCATATTCCTGAAAGTCTTATCAGTGCATTTTCTTAAAAAAATAAAGGTTTATCTTGTTCTTCCTCCAAAACAACTTGTTTTCTGTTGACATAACAATTCTGGATGGATAAAATCAAACCCCGCCCATGCTTTTCTTATTGAATATAGTGTTTTACATCGAAATGTCAAAACATTAATGAGATGTAAATGGCAATTCAAATTGATAGTCTAACCAGAAACACGAGGCTAAAAAGCAATTTTACTTTTACAATACATTTGTTTGAATGGAGCCAGTTCACCATTTACTCACCCTCAAACTCATTTGATTTCTTGCGATGTTTAGTAGAATTTCCAACCTACACTTTTCCACATAAATTTTGATGACTATATGGTTTCTAATGCTAAATCTGTAAAATGCTACAGTAAATTATACTTAAATGATAGCTAACTATGAGCATTGGCATTAATCTCAGTGGTAGTTTTTGCCTGACTCAGGACCCTTATAAAGAAGAATACTTTAGCATACTTTAAAATTAAAAGAGATTAAAAAAGAATATAATGAAGTGTGAACTGAATGTAATGTTTTCAGGTACTTAAGTGCATGTTAAATGCAATTAAATGAAAATGTATTATAGTTTATATTAATATTAAATGCAATTCGCTGAACTTTAGAGTGCTGTCTGACCCACTTAAGTAGGAGTTAATATTTGTATCTAATTTCATAATTATTGTCTTTGAAATATAGTGTACTGAGAAGCATTTAATGTCATTTCTATTGAAAATAATGTCATTTCTATTGTATTTCTTTTCGAATGCAAATTTGTAATGATAAAGTTGCAATTTAGTACACTTATATATTTACTGTAGTTATTTTAAACTAGTATTTAACTATGCTTTAGTAGTCAAAAATACGTATTTCTTTAAAACCTGTCAAATTATTTTTAAAACATGATTTTAAATGGACTTTTAGGTGTCTTAAGAAACATATTCTTCAAGTATAGTCTTTTTAAGTACACATCAATGTCCTTTTATTTCATTATTATAATATCTGCAAGAACCATTTTTTAAAAATATACTTTTATGAGTTGAAGTAGACTACAAGCGCACATTCAATACAATTAAGTGCACTTCTTTTAAGAAACAGTCTTCAAGTATAGTCTTTTTAAAGTACACTTCAATGTCCTTTTATTTCATTATTATATTATCTGCAAGAACCTTTTTTTTTTAAATATACTTTTATGAGTTGAAGTATAGATCACAAGTGCCCATTCAATACAATTAAGTGCACTTCTTTTTCACAAGGGAAATTATACAGTTTCAAATCATTAGTCATGGTGGCTCAATGGCACTCAAAATAACAAAAATTACATAGCAAGCTTTTTTAATGCCTGTCCAAGGAGAAAGATGCTTTTTAGTTTCAGCATCTACCAGCAGGTGCTAATGGGGCCATGCTAACCTGCAAAACCTCGACCCCTCTGGTAAATCAACACATATTTTGGAGTGCTGTTTGTGAATACAGGATCAACGCTCTTTTGTGCTACAGTTTTATCACACAGACCCTGATGTTTGAGTGTCAAAAGCAACAGATGAGAAACACCTCGCCCAGTCTGTCCCAATCAACGTCAACGCAGCAGCATCTTCACCTCTGTGTGACACCGTCGCACCGCACAGCTGGGAAACCGATCTCCGATCACCGACACTAAAGTTCACTTTGCATGTTGCAAGTACATGACAGCCACAATGCAAAATCAATCTCAACTTGTCGCGAGTGTTTCATTAGGCTCCTTTGAATTCAAATAAATGGTTAACAATTTGATTGCTTTAAATGCGTTAGCTTCCAAATGGAAAGACAATGGTGATTGGTTTCAGATTATACGCAAGGCTGAAGGAGGAGGTGAATAGACTGTATGCATTTCCTAATGACAGGCAATATTATTCAAGCTAAATTAGATTACCCAAACCCTCAGGGCCATCTCCATAAAGGTCACTGAAAATAGAACTGTCGCATACCAAATCGGTTTGTACCATTCTCCGTCAGCTTTAATCTGTGCCACAGACATGATGGGCAGTAATGCGGCAGAACGCGGCTGATCAGGGCCATTCAGATGAACTAATTTCTTAATACTGAGTAAACAGCCGGTTAATGAAGACTATTAGAGAGGATGGAGACAAACAAGGTTAAAGATTGTACCATTACAGAATAAGAATGTCATGGTGAAGAATATTTTCCTTCTAGCAATGCTTGTTATTTGTGACCCTGGACTACAAAACCAAGTGTCAATTTTTCGAAATTGAGATTTATACATCATCTGAAAGCTGAATAAATAAGCTTTCCATTGATGTATGGTTTGTTAGGATAGGACAATATTTGGTCGAGATACAACTATTTGAAAATCTGGAATCCGAGGGTGCAAAAAAATCAAAATATTGAGAAAATCGCCTTTAAAGTTGTCTAAATGAAGTTCTTAGCAATGCATATTACTAATCAAAAATTAAGTTTTGATATATTTACGGTAAGAAATTTACAAAATATCTTCATGGAACATGATCTTTACTTAATATCCTAATGATTTTTGGCATAAAAGAAAAATCGATAATTTTGACCCATACAATGTATTTTTGGCTATTGCTACAAATATACCCCAGCGACTTAAGACTGGTTTTGTGGTCCAGGGTCACATTTCATTATTTAAAAAGACACAACCTTATATGCACACAGATGTCAAACAGTTTGATTTGAGACTGAAGGCAGATTCGGAGTATTTGATATTTTTAAATTTCTAAAGAAAATGTGACTGGTGCTTGCCCAGGTTGTTTTGGGGGATGTTTTCTTAAGGACCCAAGTTAAAATATATTCTGGTCAAAAGATATGGCATTTTATTGATGTACAAGCAAAAATATTAAGTCTGATCTCAATGGAAGCTTGTTTCTGTCACAGAATTAAAAATTTCATTTTACTTCACTCTTCAGAATTATTTTTCTTATATTTCACAATTTGGGTCTTTTTCACAGAATTGAGCAAAAGAAGTCAGTTATAAAAATGCCGTAAGACTTTTTTTCCCCCTCAGAATTACAAATTTATATCCAAAAAAGTTTATAGCTTAATGTCAGTGATAAACTCGCAATAACACTTTTCTTCACAATAAGAATTTCTCAGTCTTGTGGGAACAAAAGTCAGAATTTTGAGATATAAACTCAGAATTGTGGGAAAATAAATCTGAAACTACACTCAAAAATAAAGGTGCTTCTCGATGCCATAGAAGAACCTCTTTGTCTAAATGGTTCCATAAAGAACCTTTAATATCTGAAGAACCTTTCTGTTTCACAAAAGGTTCTTTGTGGCGAAAGAAGGCTCTTCAGATTATCAAAAAAGGTAAGCAAGAGATGGTTCTTTAAAGAACCTTTGACTGAATGGTTCTTTGTGGAACCAAAAATGGTTCTTCTATGGCATCGCTTGAAGAACCTTTTGAAGCACCTTTATTTTTAAGAGTGTAGTTGCAATGAAATACACTGTAAAAAAAAAAAAAAAAAAAAGTTGAGCCAACTTAAAATTTTAAGGCAACCAGCTTGAGCAGATTTTTG
Organism: Tor tambroides; assembly: GCA_021397915.2. Classification (NCBI taxonomy): domain Eukaryota; kingdom Metazoa; phylum Chordata; class Actinopteri; order Cypriniformes; family Cyprinidae; genus Tor; species Tor tambroides. Next base: position 19,052 of record JAFVLL020029973.1, read on the forward strand.
AGTTTTCTCAACTTGTTGTTTTAAGTTTATACAACAAAAAGTTGAGAATCTCCTACAAAAATAAGTTGAGAGAACTCAAAAATCTGCTGAAGCTGGTTCCCTTAAAATTTTAAGTTGGCTCAACTTTTTTTTTTTTTTTTAGTGTAGTTGCGATTACCTTTTAAATTTTAATATTTTTGGTGAAATATAGAATAGTAAAACCACACGTCTCTTTAACATGTTGCATAAGTTGAGGTATAATTCATGTCTGAAGCACAAAGGGTGCAGGACGAGAATATTCACATTAATACTTATGGTTAGGGGGTTTGTTTAAATCCATAATCCTAAAAATAAGCAATTGTGATAGCAGAAATTGTCTAACCCAAACACCACCGATTGTCATTGTTGTGTGACTACTTCATGCTCTTCTTCTGTTAAAGTGGTAAAAACTTGTTTTGATGTCCTTGCTTTGAAGATTAATGAACAGCCTGCTTTTAAATAAATGACTCTTTAGCACATATCCCATTACTGAGAGGTAAGAGGAATGTACGATTCACCAAAGATTCAAACCATTCAAAAATGTCACTGGAAGGCCAGACACACTATTTATACAAAAGTGCAAGAAAATCTTCATTTATTTTAGGTGTCAAAACAGTTCAGAGACAGGAAGCTAGCGTCACTGGGTTGTATCAGAAAATGTTCAAAATGCTGACATTTGGGCCTGTTTTTACCTTTTACATGACATTCCTCATTTTGTTTCATCCTCAAAGTATCTCCGCATTATTCATAGAGGAAGAACAGCACATGTGCTTTATAAGATGTAAATTCTGTCATCATTTACTCACCCTCATGCACCTGGCCACCCTTTTCCATATAATGAAAGTGAATGAGGACTGGGGCTGTAAAGCTTCAAAATTACATTTGATTTGTGAACAAATCATTTTGAGTTCGATCTTTTCAGTGTATATTATACAATCAAGTTCGCACAAACAGTTGGAACGATTTATTCACTGGACTGATTCAGTTCTCAGGTGATTCAATAATTGAGTCAATTGGAATATAGTAGCCCATTAGTAACATTAAAGTTAATATTCACTGATAATCTTCCTTTCCAGTCAGGTTAACCATTGCAACTGGTATCATGAAGTCAGTCTCTTGACCTTTTAAGAACCAGATGAAACCAGACATAATTTTGCACCAATCCTCAGCAATTCTTTCAATATACGGAAAATATCTGCCTTGAAATTATTGAAAAAATGGATTTGGAATTAGATGAAGGTGAGTAAATAATGGCAGAATGCATAAGTTAAAGTCACACGATCTGTCTAACCTTTAAAATATATCTTTAGATGTACTTTAAAGTGTCAAATGCCTTTCTTAAAAAAAAACTAATTGTCTTTCTAATTATGTTCTTTATTATGCAAATATAGGCTGCTAGGCTGTTTTATTATTCCTAGTCCCGTTACAAAACACAAAAGTCACATAACAAAGCACATATGCATAAGTGAGACACTGTTCCTCGATTAAATTTATTTATGTGAGCAACGATTTGTTGACTTGTCTGTGATACAGAGAAATACTGAGAACAACATTAGCAAATCAAGAAAACCAGAAGGACAAAATGCCTTCCATGATGAACAGAGAGAACATTACAGGTATTTATAGTGAGCGATGCTTGGCAGTGAGGCATCCTGGAGTCATCCTGTTAATAATACTGTTAAAAGCACACAAAGTCAATGGGTTAGAGAAAAACATGCAAACATTTATATCTACCCACCACACACCGTTCTACAAAGAGCCACGGCTCAAAAGCTTGTGTCAAAATGGCTTTACTAAGAAAAGGTAGCTGTAAATGCTTCAATCTAGTGAAACACCTACCAGATATTTACATCTACCTGCAACCTCTCCTTTTGTGAGGAAACAGTTTTAGCGACATGGATTTGACCGCTCAGTTCAGCCCTTAGTGGGAAAAAGCGATAGATTCTTCACTAAGGATCTGTCGAGGGGATGCGAGATGGGAGAGGAAAACCAGCAGTAACAAAGAAGAGATGAGGTTATATTGTCGACTCAAAGAGAAATCCAGGCATAAGGCTCTGGTGAGGCTAAGACACTTTGAATGGTCTTCTGAAGGGCTGGATTGGCCACACTGATGTCTTTCATACTGCTCTGCCCTAGATACTTATCAGCGGTCGCTGAAACGCTTCTCAGGGCTGACCGGCTCAGAACTTGTCTTTCATTTCCGGATGTCTGACATTTCTCAGCACTCCTTTTATCAGCGGACTCAAACAATGTCAGATCCCCAAAGGTGCCCCATTCAGACGTTACACAGCCATCACTCAAATTCACAAGAAGGAGTGGTTATATTTAACCCACATTCAGGCAAAGACCGAGCTTTAGTAGTGGTGAAACCCCTCGATGGAGATGAAGGCTGAGGAATTACATCACTCTCTGACTGATTCACAATGGAAAGCGACGACACTGGGTGGTTAACTACTGACACTTGTTGATCTACTATCAGTGGAAGTCAGAATTCGAAGTGATAGTATAAAACTTGAGGCCTGTTGAATACTGCTATATTTCCCTGCTGAAAAGACCATTATAGCTGGTTGCCATCATATGATGTGTTTTGGATGCTGGTGCTGGGCAAGGAACCCTGGAGTCTAAACCAGACTTCTGAACTAGCTTAAACACAACATAAAATCAAAACTCACTCAATTTACTTGCTTAATAAACATCTCTGGGCTTATTGTGCATTATTCCGCATGACTCATCAGTGCACATAGAAAAATGTTTCTAAAATCTTTCCCTGTCTTTGTAATCTTTCAAAAAAAAAAAACTGCAGCTGAAATCATTTTCCTTTTTGGTTGATGTCACCAAAGTAATGTAAGTTTCACCCACTGCTCTGGCTCTGCTCATGCTCCATCAACTTTACACTGATACTTATTCGTTTAAAGAAATATCCTGGCCACCCTTTTCCATATAATCAAAGTGAATGACTGTGGCTGTCGAGCTTCAAAATCTGATTTGTGAACACATCGTTCTTTTGCGTTGGATCATTTCTGTGTATTATGTACAATCAAGTTCACACAAACAGTTGGTGACTCAATGGTTCAGTCAATTGGAATATCGTGTATGAGTCATAAGGTACACTTGACATCAAAGCATCATAATTGTAGTCCATTAGTAATCCAAGTTATTATTCACTCATAATCTTCCTTTCCAGTCCGATGATTGCAACTGGAGATGATTAAAGACATAATTCTGGTTAACCACAGCCCCAATTATCATTCACATTCTTTATATGGAAAATAGCTGCCTGGACGTTATTGGGAAAAAAAAACTGATTTGGAACGCGAGTAAACTTTTCCGAATCCAATCAGTTTCCAATGGACAAAGTCCAATCCAGCCTTTCATTCAGAAATACGTCATATGACAAAAATAAAATAGGTTCCAAATGCTATATCTTGCTGACTTTAACCAGCAAGACTTCCTTGGTCAAATTTTGCTGATGAACAGCATGTCTAAGCAGGTTCGCCACATAGGAAAGCACCAGACCAGAACAAACCAGTCAGAACATCATGCAAATCCAAGCTGGTCTTTTCAGCAGGGTGTTAGTAGTCATAAATCTCCTAAACTAAATTGTTCCAGTGATTATTTAGTAATACAACTGATATTTCTAGTTAACAACAACAACAAAAAGAGAGGAATACAGTTTTGCACTGCTGCAAAATGGCTCCAGAGTAAGTCTGAGCAGTTGATACTGCCAAGATGATAGGCACACTGAATAGACAACTGTGGCTACAAACATATGACACAAACAAGGGTGTTCAGTATTCAGTTCGAGTCTGTACTGAACACACAATAATGGGAAGGCTTCAGCTGTAAGCCTATGTTAGCACCATCTCTTACTGTGAGAGTCATTATCACATTGGTATACATTGAGAGTATGGCACTGTACTGAGAAACAAAAAGATATTTATCAACCAAGGGAATGGACTGGCTTACTCAAAGTTCTTAATATCTGCCAAAGACCATCCATTTTACATTTGTATGTCTTGCCCTTTGATGAGAGAGGAGTCTCTCTGAAAGTTCCTGTTTATATGTGAGGACCAAGCAAGGGGTCTCTCTGAAAGTTCCTGTTTATATGTGAGGACCAAGCAATAAGAAAAACAAATTAGCGTGTTCACAATGGTTATTGAATGTCGAGATGAAATCTTTCCTTCTTCACTTCTTTCCTGCTTCTCCTTCACTGATGAGAGACATCACCGGTCGACTGGCTTCACCAATGAGTATCCCTTCCACTGGCATCTGCCACAGGCCACTGAGCCCTGATGGCTATCCATTCAGTATGGCCTTAACATTATCTCTTCCGTTCCAGTGTGTACCCTCATACAGGTGTTGTCCTCCTATTGATACCATCATTAAGGTCTTTGGGAAAGCAGTTGTGCACTTGGAGGAATCCTGAATCATGGTCTGGGCTGTAGGAGCTGTCTGTCCCTGACTTGAGGGGCTCTCTTGTCAATGTGTACATGTTGATCTCTCCGACAGGCACCGAGCTCATCATCTTCATGCCGACGGGTGACGCTTCGCGGGATGCTTCCGTTGAATGAGAGCTGGAGCGCGAGTGCCGTCGACGATAGCGAAAGCTGGGTATGCGAGAATACGGCGAAGAGGACGAGGTAGACTTGATGAACTCACAGCGTGCTTTGACCCGCACTTCCTTGTTCTTCTCAATGTAGATACTGACGGCCAGAACGGCCACCGCCTCGGCCACAATGAAAGAGAGCGCTCCGAAGTAGAACGACCAACCGTAGTTATACTGGTTCTTCTTGTCTTCGTCTCGTTTGTCACTGGGGTCACCGGCATTGCTGGAGATGTAGACGATTATACCGATGATGTTGCTCAAACCTACCAGACACAAAACAGAGCCAGGAAAGCATAAGGAAAATGCTTTGATATGAAGTAATATAACAGAGTTATGACTTTATTCAACTTTTCCTTGGTTATAAAAGGATAAATATATGGATAAATGTGGATTCCAACACCAAGATGTTACATTTAGCTGGTTGGGATATGTCAACAACACCTCCATCTTTGAAAGGTTAACACTGCAGGTTGAGCTGCCTTCAGTTGTACAAACTGACAGCACAGATTTTAGACAAAATACGATAGATTTTCTCAGGGGTTAATATTAATGTAGACATGGCACTTGGCACAGGCTGCAAATGTCTTCTGAGCAGCATGCGTTTATGTCACGGGATCAAGGTTTGGCTGCTTAGTGTTACTCAGGGTAGCCAAACCTGCTACAACAACAGTTTTCTGTCATTTTCAAGTAACCCTGAAGACCATGATTGGATGGTTCAAGTGTGTATAATAAAGACTGGAGATAAACTATACAGGAAGTTAGCCTTCCAGGAGCAGAGTTGGCTAGCCCTGGTCTAACTGATCCTTCAGGCAGCACAATCAGCTAGGTTCAAACCACCATCAACCAGCATGAGAGGTGGGCATGCTTACAAGGATACTAAAGACTACAGCCTCTAGCATGAGTTGGTGGTGTGCCTCTTGAGGCCAGGGAAATGAAGTTTACCTGCACAGCTTGCCTCTGTTACATTCACCATAAACCTCACTCCTATTTGGGTAAAGGCACCAATGTAACTGGTCCTACTTGTACCACTCTGAGAGGGATCTGAACCAGCATTAACTGTCATCTGTGGCAGGAATGCTATCAAGGAAGCTAAAAACCATAGCCTCTAGCCTTGAGGCCAGAGGAGTGAGGTTTACCTGCACAGCTTGTGTCAACCAGCATCGGAAGCCATCTGCTAACGAGGATGCTAAAGATCACAGCCTCCAACATCAGTTGCTAGTGTGCCTTTTGAGGCCAAGGAAGTGAGGTCTATGTGCACAGCTCTTAGTAGTTGCCTCTGTCACTCACCCCCTAAACCTCACTCCTATTTGTGTCATGGCACCAATGTAACTGGTCCTACTTGCACCACTATAAGAGGGATTTGAACCCGTGTCAACTATCATGCATGGTGGGAATGCTAACAAGGATGCTAAAGAACATAGCCTCTAGCCTTGAGGCCAGGGGAGTGAGGTTTACTGGCAAAGCTTGCCTTTGTTACACTCTCCACCCTAAAGCTCACTCCTATTCGGGCCACGGCACCAAGATTTGAACCAGCGTCAACCAGCATGGGAGGCCATCCACTAAGGGTGTACTCACACTAGGCAATCTGAACCATTCCCGAGTGCGTTTAACCCCCAAAACCCGGTTCGTTTGACTAGTGTGATCGCTCTGTACCTCGCTCGGGCGTGGTTGTTTTAGCTGTCCCTGGCTTGGTTGGAAGAGGTGGGCCAGAGCATGGTTCAGTTGGGCTCGGGTGCGGTACGCATGTAGTGTGAGCGCTAACCACACCCGAGCGCAGAACTTATGATACGTGCAGCATGATTGCGTGAACATTTCTGAGCAGCAAAAGCGATAGATCTGTTAAGCAATATATTGTGAGTGGGTCACGGCATCCCAAAGACTCAAAATAATAAACCACAAAGTTAACAAAACGATGCACTCCATTGTGATGAGCAAGAGTGCTTCTCTGCTGCCTTCACATGCTATTGGAAACTTACTATTTCCCACTTATGAAGTCGTGATCACGAGCTCGCTGTATTCAAGTGATTTATTGTCAGAAAGAATAATATGTAATATTCCATTAGTTAATAACCATAAACATTCACCGCGCTAGATAGTCAGCTTGCTAACGATTCTGGAATTTCGGTTAAATAAATGCTTATTTCACTGTTTATAATACATACATTATGCTTCAAATGCCTATATATAAATAGGCACTACTTTAAGTTGATGTAGTTGTTGTTGAAAAAAAAGACTAATAAAGAATAGCATTGACAGCAGCAATCGTTGTCTCCTCCAACATGTTTTACCCGGAAATTTGAGTATCAAAATAATCTGTGAGTAGTAAATACGACTTGAGAGGCCGTTTATGTCCAATTTCTGATTAGGAAACTCGTATGTACGATAATTCCAGTAGCACTTGAAGGCAGCATAAATGTGCTCCAGCCCGGAACGTAAAGTGCAATGTGAGTGCAGGCCAGCAGGGGAGTGTGGAGGGGGGACGATCGCGTTTGGGCTCGGTTCAAGGCAATTGTGCAAAGTGTGAGTACACCCTAACAGACCACAAAGTGTGAGTACACCCTAAAGACCACAGCCTCTAGAATCGATTGCTAATGTGCCTCGTGAAGCCAAGGAAGTGAGGTCTACCTGCAAAGCTCTTAACAGCTTGCCTCTGTCACTCACCCCCCTAAACCTCACTCCTATTCGGGTCAAGGCACCAATGTAAATGGTCCTACTCACACCCCTCTGAGAGGGATTTGAACCAGTGTCAACTGTCATGCGTGACGGGAAAGCTAACAAGGATGGTAAAGAATAAAGCCTCTTGCCTTGAGACCAGGGGAGTGAGGTTTACCTGCACAATTCTTTGGCACTAGCCTCCATTACATTAGCACAGTTCAATTAGCCCCTGCCGGCATATGGTGTAACATTATACCATCTTGTTGAAAACTGGGTAACACTTTCTATGAAGCCCGTATTTATAATACATTATAAAGGTATTCTTAAAGCATTATAATGAATGCATAATGCATTATAAATAACTTTATAATTTGTTGTATCATCTCATGAATATTCATAAGAACAGTTTTAATGTATTATAATAGTTACTTATTTGTGATTATAGCTTTTAGGAGTATGATGATTTATAACACACAATGAACACAATCCATCCGATTAAGTTACAATGATTAAGATTATAAGATTAGATTTCTCATAGTTATAAATGTATTATAAGTCTCATATCTTGCCACGTTACTTATGTTACTTTACTTAAAGCAGACAAAGACCACTTATAAGTAATAATAATAACTTTTTTTTTTTTCTCAAACAGCCATAAGATCAGATATCAGATCAGATGAATGTGTAATATGACACATTTGCTTTGAACTATTTCTATTGTAATATCAGTTTGATTATTCTGATGGCACCCTTTAGACAGCTGTTGATAAATAACTCTGCAACTACATGTCAACTAGCAGTCATGAGAGTATCAGTAGTGTGTCTGCTGAATATACTGTATACTAACACTTTATTTTGATGGTTCCTCAATAGACATACTGAGTATAGGATACTTTGCAAGTATGTGAACATTCTACCTACCCTACCTAAGTCAACTAATAAAATTAGTTTTATATATATAAACACTGCACTCAAGAGATGTAGTAAGGTACTGTGCAGATCTTAAATAAACAATGTCAAGCTATGAAATAGACCATTATAAATGAAGTAGATTTAATATGGTGTTCATTGTTTGTTATAAATAATCATACTCTTAAAAGTTATAACCATATATACGTAAGTACTATAATGTATTATAATTGTTGTTATGATTATTCATGAGATTTTGTAACACATTATAAGGTTTTTTATAATGCATAATGCATTCATTATAATGCCTTAAGAATACCCTTATAATGTATTATAAATACGGGCTTCATGCTACTGAGATGAATGGGAATACTAACAGATAGCTTTCCAGGTATTATAAACCACTTGCTTCACGTGTGGATCTTGACCTTTCCAATACTGTAGACATGCTGATATATTGTGGTAATTAGCAACAGTTGCAATTGCAGCATCTAGGAAGACACACTATGCCATCTAGCCTAGCGCTGCTTTTACTGCTAGCCAAGTACTTTACACAGTCTTTTAGTCTTTTGTTAAAGTCTTTTCACCAACTTTACAGTAGGTGTATCAGGTGATTAAACTATAGTGAATACAAGGAAGGCACTTTTAGAACAAGCAGTATCAACCCACTAAATTCAGTTGAATAACAGCTAAAAAAGTGGGGGAGTTGTCGCCCCCTCAGTTCTAGTACACCTGCCAGTAACAGCAGGGATAAGTTGTGCTATCAGAGCATAGAAATTCTCCAATATTATATTCCAGTTATATTCAGCTAACAAATTGTATTTGGTAATGGTGCTAAAGGTGTCTTAAGTGAGTTAAAAGACACCTGTGTGCATGTTAGCGCTAGCAAGAGGTCATTAGCAAGTTTACCTGCTGCCACAAACAGTATCCCTGCGCTGAGTAATATGTTGTTCCTCTTGCTGTAGATGCGTCCTATCCCGACACACAGCCCCCCCAGCAACAGCAGAATGGTACTGAGGATGGGGAACACACTGGAGGCGCGTACGATACCTGTTCACACACACACATATAAACACGGGTCTTACTTTAGCAAGATATCTAAAGGTGCATGATAAGAACATTGGCATATAGACAGTAACACTGTAACATTTCTAAAGAGAGAGTCACTCACGTAAGAGATATTCAGAGCTGTCTGTGTCATAATCATTGTCATCTGGGAAATGATTGATTCGGTAACAACTTCCTTTGTTGAGACCTACAAAAATATGAAACCGGTCAAGATTAGAGTCACAAGGACCTGGAAACAATGCAAATCACTTGGCATAAGTGAGAATACTGGGCTCCAGAACAAACAATTATCAAAAAATTATTAACAAAAATTATTAACAAAAAACATCCTGCATATGGTAGGAATTTGTTCAGTTTTGAAGCAGTAGAGGATGCATATGAAAATTTTAAGCCTTAGAATTGTTTGGTGACAGACTTTAAAGTCACTGGGGGCTTTCACACATACAGCCCTTTATGGTAAATTATGGTACCCTTTATGGTACCAGTGAATTACAGTTTTGATGCTATGTGTGAACAAAGCATAAGATTACCGGCAGGGCCGTCGCTAGTGGGGTGAAAGGTGGTGATGATTATAGGAGCCCACGGCTGTGGGGTGGGGGGGATGGGGGGGCCAGCGATTTCAACTGACTGCCCGAGGCCAGCATGAAAGACACTCAGGACAGTTGACGGGCCACTGCTGCATGTTGTCACGAAAGCTTATAATTTGCACGTGTTTTTAAGCCTTGCCAATTTAAACATTTAAGAGATTTTAAAGCATTGATGCACAAGATGCGAAAGAACTCAACTGACAAAATTGAGTTCTCTTTCACGTCTCCTTGCACTTAGGGCTGGGCGATTTATCTCATGCAATATGCATGCGCATCTCGTCAGTAAAACCGGCTCCTTGATTAGCGGTAAATCCCCATCACCTGTTTTCAAATGGAGCGGCATTTAATACACGGAGCCGTAGTTCACTGAGAAGCTACGCAATCTCGCGTTCATTATCGAAGGCGATTCATCTGCGATAATGAACGCGATATTGCGTAGCTTCTCAGTGAACTACGGCTCCGTGTATTAAATGCCGCTCCATTTGAAAACAGGTGATGGGGATTTACCGCTAATCAAGGAGCCGGTTTTACTGACGAGATGCGCATGCATATTGCATGAGATAAATCGCCCGGCCCTACTTGCACTTGAACGAACAAATACACCTCACCAATTTAATAATTAAAGTGCAAAAAGACACAAAAGAACTCAATTCAGTGCTCGCATGCTGTGTTCTGTTCACACAGCGTGCACACAGAGAACCGTATCTCACACCGATTGGAGTTTTGCCTCTTCTTGCACTTGAATGTACAAATACATACAAAATGATGTCGAAATACCTGTCTTGGCGAGTATCCTCGAAAAACTCTCGGTTATGTCTTAATGTGAATGTAAACAGTTGAGAAAAAATCGTATATGTATAATTATATTGGCTGCATTATCTCTAAAAGTGACTGTGCCTAATTTACTAGCAGCTGTTGGTGTCTTTAATGTTAATCCAAGAAAATAAAAGAGAGAAAATCACTCACTGCTCTTGACTGAATTACTTTGTAGTTTTAACAAGAATTAATCTATATTTAATTTATACAGTGAAGACTATGCAATGATATTTTACATTTGATTATTCAGTTTCTGTACCTGAACACCTAAAAACTTGAAAAAAAAACTAAAATATTGTTTAATTTGTATCTTTGTTCTATTTATTTATTTGGCCTATTACACGATTTCAAACAAGGCCCACGGGTACAACTTGTACCGGGGCCCCGCAAACCCCATCTACAGCCCTGATTACCGGTATGAGCATGTACAAGGTCTAGTAATAAAATTCTGATGGAGATGATGCAATTACTCTGCGCTGTTCACACAGAATGTGTTTTTGTGTTCCACTGAGCATTTTAATTATTTTTCTGTGTAAACATGTGCTAGATGTATGGCAAGCCAATAGGCTCAGCACTGTGTTATTGTTCCTCTCAGATAGGTCCTACAAGGTATCTTGGAGAGGTGAGGTGTCCAAGTCGCAACATCTGGGGTGCCTCAGGGCTCAGTTCTTGGACCACTTCTCTTCTCTGTCTACATGGCATCACTAGGTTCTGTCATTTAGAAACATGGCTTTACATTATCACTGCTATGCTGATGACACTCAACTCTACCTTTCATTCCATCCTGATGATCCGACGACAGCTGCTCGCATCTCAGCTTGTCTAACAGACATTTCTTGCTGGATGAAGGACCATCACCTTCAACTCAAACTTGCCAAGACTGAACTGCTTGTGGTTCTATCAAAGCCATCGTTTCATCACAATTTCATCATCCAGTGAGGCACATCAACCATAACTCCTTCAAAAACAGCTAGAAACCTTAGAGTTATGATTGATGATCAGCTGACTTTCTCAGACCACATTGCTAAAACTGCCCAATCCTGCAGATTTGCTTTATTCAACATCAGGAAGATCAGGTCCTTTCTTTCGGAACATGGTTCACAACTCCTTGTTCAAGCTCTTGTTCTGTCCAGGCTGGACTATTGCAATGCTCTCTTGGCAGGTCTTTACAGTTAATCAAGAAAGCGGCAGCAAGATTAATTTTTAATGAGCTGAAAAGAATGTACATCACACCTCTATTTATCAATATGCACTGGCTACCATTAGCTGCTCGCATAAAATTCAAGGCATTAATGTTTGCCTACAAAACCACCACTGGCTCTGCACCCCTTTACCTAAATTCATTACTTCAGACTTATGTGCCCTCTAGAATCTTGCGTTCTGCAAGTGAACGTCGTTTTATTGTGCCATCCCAAAGAGGCACAAAATCACTTTCACAGACTTTTACAATAAATGTTCCCTCCTGGTATAATAACCTCCCCAGATCAATCCGAACAGCTGAGTCCTTAGCCATCTTCAAGAATTGCCTAAAAACACATCTCTTCCATCTTTATTTGATCTTCTATCTCTAGCACTCTCTATTCTAATTCTATTCTTTAAAAAAAAAACTTGCCCCTTTTAGACTTGCACTCTATTCATTTACTAACTGCTTGTTTTCTTTAAAAAAAACTAACACTAGCTTCTCTATTCTTTTTGTATTCTATCTATTTGTTTTCTTTTTATTTATTATACAATTAACAAAAAGCAAAAAAGGCCTCTAACACTAGCTTGCTCTATTCTTTTTCTATTCTATCTGTTTCTATTTATTTATTATATAATTTAAAAAAAAAAACCTTGCTACATGTAACGTATTGAGTTAGGCTAACTGAGACTTGTTATAGCACTTGCATATCATTGCTTTTTTGTTGATTTTGATTGCTTCCATTGTCCTCATTTGTAAGTCGCTTTGGATAAAAGCATCTGCCAAATGACTAAATGTAAATGTAAATGTAAATGTTTACTTCCAAAATGCTGTTAAGCACTCTAATACAGTTTTAATTGACCTCAAATGCAATGTTTTGGATGTAAACGTAATTCCTCTATAGCATAATTTAGATTCTGTTGGCTAGCCATGTTTTTCAGCATCTTGCGCATGAGCATTGCATATTTAAAAACGTGTTGAAACTCTGCCTTCTTTTCCATTCATCAGAACTGTGGCTCTGCAGTTGGATATATTTTTATGGTATCCCGCGTTTTAAAAAGCAAAAATGTACTCTATATGATCCTCACCTGTCACTCGGAAGTCAAAAAATGTTGTCAAATCAATTAGATTTGTGAAGTTGTTTCAGAGGCAGAGCAAGTTTTATTATTTTCTCTGGGAAGACAGAGAATGTATATTAAGAAAAAGTTAGAAGGTTTATTTTTGATTTGATCTTGACTGTAAAGCGAGCAGATACGTATTCAGCAGGTCTTAACATACATCATAAAGTGTCACATTGCAAAGCTCCTTCCCTCTGCTGTCTCCAGGTGGAGTCTACTCCCTGTGACACAGCTTTTGTGTGGCCCAGCATGCCAGTAATTGGGTCTAGTGTTAAAAAAGGAGCAAATTAATTAGTATTAAATAGGTCTGAGAAAGTGGGGCGTGTGTTTTCTAGTCTAGTCATTGTTAAAAAAAAAGAAAAAGATCTCTGTAAAAAAATTGTAATGTAAAACTATATAATTTGAATCTATAATTATAAATTATAATTTATACTTTTGTATATAGATAGAATGGCATTCAATTCTTTGTGGTACCATGGTATTCTTTAAAGCATCTTGGAGTAACATGTAAATAATATGTTACATGAATATGAATATGAATATCATCTAGTGCCATTGTGTCTATCAAATTACCATGGTATATCTTCTGATTTTGTATATTTTAAAGTTATGAGATCCAAATTCACTTTTTAATACACATTTGTGGTCTTATTTAGGTCATCATAATCAATTACTAAAGTGTGAAGTTACACCCTATGCTGCGTTCATGAAATATCCTGTTTCAAATATCCTGATGCCAACACTTTGTCCTGCCGAATCTGAATACATAGGTTCTTACAAAATAAACTGCATTTAATCAATCAGAAAATATCTTAATAACAGTACGCATGAAAGTTACACAGTGAGAACGGTACTGTCCAAAAATGTCATAATAATCCACGGAATTGTTCCTGGGTCATTACCTATCCTTGGAATCCCCCGAGACAAAAACTGTGTAATATCCATCAACAATGGGATCCTGTTCAATAACAGAATGTGAGGAGAAAAAAATATCCTCTTTAGTTTAATATCCACTTTAGTTGTGCTTTCTAATTAGTGATGCACATATGCAGAAATGTTGGCCACTATCAATGGCTAATACTAGTACTATTACATACTATTAGTACATTTATAACAGATAATTGATGTGATATGATAATAATCTATACTTCTTGTTGAAACAAAAAACTGAATGCTCATGACTCAGGCATTTTACATTTTGATATTAATATGGATAATGCAGCTACAGCTTTTGTACTTCTTTTACTTCTTTTTATTGTTATTTATTAATCTATTGGTTATTAATATAGTTCTTATTCAATTCTCTTATTTATTTACAGGGCAGAAGCCAAATAGAGTTCAACTGTACCAGTTTTTATTGTCAATAAAGACTATTCTATTCTATTCTATTCTATCTATATACATCTCTCTCTCTCTATACAGTGCTGCTTGAAAGTTTGTGAACCCTTTAGAATTTTCTATATTTCTGCATAAATATGACCCAAAACATCATCAGATTTTCATATAAGTCCTAAAAGTAAACAAAGACAACTGAATCAAACAAGAGAGAGAAAAATATTTTCTTTGTCATTTATTTATTGAGAAAAATTATCCAATGTTACATATCTGTGCATTGCAAAAGTATGTGAATCTTTGCTTTCAGTACCTGGTGTGACCCACTTTTGCTGCAGTAACTGAAGGTAAAGTTTCTTGTAAACGCTGATCAGTCTTGCACAATAACAAGTAGGAGTTTTAGCCCATTCCTTAGTGCAGAACCACTTAAACTCTGTGACTCTGTGACTGTAACTTTGCTCTTCTTTAACCATTTTTTGGTAGAATGACTTGCGTGTTTGGGGTTGTTGTCTTGCTGCATGACCCACAGTCTCTTGAGACTCTGTTCTTAAACAGAAGTCCTGATGTTTTCCTTTAGAATTTTCTGGTATAATTCAGAATTCATTGTTCCATCAATGATGGCAGGCTGTCCTGGCCAAGATGCAGCAAAACAGGCCCAAGCCATGATACTACCACCACCATGTTTCACAGATGGGATCAGATTCTTCAGCTGGAATGCAGTGTGTTCTTTTCTCTGAACATAATAGCTTCTCATTTAAACCAATAAGTTCTATTTTGGTTTCATCCATCCATTAAACCTTTCTCCAATAGTCCTCTGGCTTGTCCACATGATCTTTAGCAAGCAATGTTCTTTTTGGAGAACAGTGGCCTTCTTCATGCACACCATGGTTGTTCAGTGTTCTCCTGATGCTGGGCTCATGAACATTAACATTAGCCAATGTGAGAAAGGCCTTTAGTTGCTTAGAAGTTACCCTGGGAACTTTTGCAACTTCGCAGACTATTACACGTTCTGCTTTGGAGTGGTCTTTGTTGGTCAACCGCTTCACGGGAAGGTAACAGTGGTCTTGAATTTCCTCCATTTGTACACAATCTGTCTGACTGTGGATTTGTGGAGTCCAAGCTCTTTAGAGATGGTTTTGTAACCTTTTCTAGCCTGATGAGCAACATCAACTCTTTTTCCGAGGTCCTCAGTAATCTCGTTGGTTCGTGACATGATTCACTTCCGCAAACATGATCAGACTTTGATAAATCCCTGTTCTTTGAATAAAACAGGTCATGCACTGGCATTTGATAGTCATTGCACTGACTGAAAACACCTCTGCACAGATGGACTCTAATTTCACCTTTAAATTAACTGCTAATCCAAGAGATTCACATGCTTTTGCAACGCACAGATATGTAACACTGGATCGTTTTCCTGAATAAATAAATGACAAAGAAAATATTTTTGTCTCATTTGTTTGATTGGGTTCTACTTTCAGGATTTCTTTCAGAAAATCTGATGATGTTTTGGGTCATATTTATGCAGAATATAGAAAATCTAAAGGGTGCACAAACTTTCAAGCAGCACGTTCGGACCCCACTGTACATCCACACAGGCTCTCTGACAGACTTTATAACTTCTGTAAATGTGTGCAGTGAGTGTGGTGAGCCATAGGATCTCGTGTAAAGCTCCGCTCAGGCTGTTGATTTATAGGAGCTGGTTATTGGCCCAGTGACTGAAGTGTACCTAGCCTCATAAAGACAAAATAAGGAACCTCACTCGACTGATACGCCGGCACATCAGAGAAGGAGCGCGAGAGATAGGAGAAAATGAGCGCTCGGTCCCTGCGGCCTGCCTGGAGGTAACAATGCTCATCGCTGAGCAATGTCTTCTCCATGGCAACCTCAGGTCTGATCCAACAATCTGATTTCCATAATGTCTCCAAGGATGCCTTTGACATCTTCATTGTGGTTTAATACAGCAGACAGCAACACGCTCCTCTCCCCCATGCCAAAAGCCCCCTCCTGCCTCGCAAACTCACATCCCCACTGGGCACATCCAGGAAACAGCTGCCACATTCCCCGCCTTCTGCCGCCTCCAGCATTTTGTCATAATTGTGAATCGGGGTAGGGCAGCCAATCGTTCGCCTTGTCAGTGGTTTGCGTGCTGGGGAAGTGTGCTTTTGTTTGTCATCTCAAATCGATCAATATGAAGACTGCCTTGGCGATATACTGTGTCTTCTTTGCTGAGGCTAGTATCAGTATTATTATTGTTTATACTTACTGTTAAGGAGTTTAAAAAACTTATATACTTTAGACATCATATCTCAAATTTATTTTCACTGAAGGAGGAACTGCATGCTACCAAGCACTCAGAACATCTTAGAAACCACTTAGCAACACCCTAGCAACAACCCAGAACACCCTAGCAACTGCATAACTATGTTGTAGTCACTTTAAATTCTTAAGCAACCATATAACAAAGCCCTAACAAACAGCCACACGCTTTTGCATTGCAGTGACATGGAAACTGTAAAAATCCAATTTTAATATTAAAATGCCATCATGATGCTTTTTATTCATTAAAAAAAAAAAAGATAGTTCAGTGATGTCTCATTATTGTTAACTAAATCTAAAATGAAAACAAAACTAAAATAAACTAAAAATGAATGAATGAATGAATGAATGAATGGAAAAGGGTTAAAAAAATCTTAAATGAGAATGAAAATTAGAAATGTTTCCTTGGCAGCTAATTGAAATAAGTTGAAGTACTAAAATTGCTAAAACTAAATCTGTAATACAAATGAAAGCTAAACAGAAATAGTAATAATAATGTCAAAATTACACAACAAAATGACTAAACATATTACATTACATTACATTACATTATTCATTTAGCTGACGCTTTTATCCAAAGCGACTTACAATTGCTATATATGTCAGAGGTCATATTTCAAATGAAAACTGAAAAATAAAAAATATAGGCTAATTCCAAAAATATTATATACTAAATAAATACTATAATAGTATATAAATACTGAAGTAATACTCTTCATTAGAAGAAGGAAGCAGACTCTCAGATGAATCTTTTAAAACTCTATTAAAGTTCTCCCTGGATGCTTGTATATGTATGTGTTGTATATGTGTATTTGAAATGAATATGCAGAATGTTGTATATATTTTGCTGCATATATGCGTCAATTGGTTGTTTTATGTATCTTTTGTCATTTACTCTATTTTTGTCTTTTTATTTCATATAATTAATTAGGGGTTTATTTTTTATTGTATTTTATTTATTTATTTTATTTTTTATTTCTTTGCTCACTGTTGTGTGGCTGATTGTCGATGTTGTTATGTATGTTTAAAAACGAATAAAATAACAATAAAAATTGGATTTAAAAAACTCCATTTACTGTAGTTTCCACTGATAATGAAAATACATAACTGTTTTTTGGTTCTTAAAATCGTATTAATGACAGAAGAAATGACTAAATACAAATCAGTATTCTCCAGCTGTGATTTATTTGCATCACATATCTATCATTGACATGTTTATCTGAGGTTTATGCAGGAAAGGTGAACGGCGAGAGTGGCGGTAAGGCACCTGGCACATGCTCAAGGCTCGTTATGACTGTGTTATTCAGTGTGGATCGGCGGAGGAAGTAAAACCCGGTGGCTAATTAGAGACTCTGTGGCCTTTAAGCCACTGCATTTAATTACAGATCTGTTGCACACACTGGGAATGGCAAAAGTGACAGCTCTTCTCTTCCAATAACCCCTAATCTCACAAAAAAAGAATAATAACCATTGTCAATTAAATACTTTCAGGGCTCAAGGCATGGATTATTTTATTTTATTTATTTATTTATTTATATATATATATATATATATATATATATATATATATATATATATATTTGGTAGAGTTTAGGTGTTTATTCATGTTTGAGTAATAAACCTAAATAAACTTTAATTTAATAAAAACTTGAAAAAACGTTGAAAAAATAAACAAATAAAATTATTTTATTTTATTTTATTTCAAATTTTTGTTACGTGATGCAAAGGTTTGAAGTCATTTATTTATTTTAAAGTAATTTATTATTAATTATTTTTAAATTAGAATTTATTTACAGTACATGAGAAACATGTACAACAAGTAAGAAATGGGGTCAAAACTGTATTATTCTAGATAGGCCTACACATGTTTCATCAGTTTGAATAAAATAAGCAAATAAATAAACAAAAACCATGACCTATGCCCTGTTGACTCTGGATAGCAGCAGCATTTGAATAAAATAATTAAATTAAATTAAATTAAATTAAATTAAATTAAATTAAATTAAATTAAATCAATAAAAAATTAAATTAAATTAAATTAAATTAAATTAAATTAAATTAAATTAAATTAGAAATGTTTCTTTGGTAACTAAATTAAACAAGTTTCTTCTTTCAGTGGCTGAAAGTCAAATGTTTTCACACTATAATAAAATGACAATCCACTAAGCAGTGGTTAATTACCAGTGTCAACTAATTTCCTGAGAAACAAACTGATTTTCTTTTGTCAGTATGAGTTCTGCTCTTAAAATTAATCCTGGCAATGCTATCATTCGACTTTTATTAAAAGATACACAATAAGTTACCACTGTTCATCAACTATGATGTCCTTGTTTAGCCTATGAACGCATGTATGATGTAATCAGTCTGACTGTCTGAGTCAAAGCTCTGCCAAAATTGCATACGTTGTGGGAAAAACCTTTCATCTCTCGAAATTATACAGATATATAGGCTATTAAACATCTGTTTGTCTATCCGTCCGTCTGTCTCTTGTGTCTGTCTGTCTTTTTCTTTTCCATGGATAATCATACAGATTCATCTATTTTTAAACATTGGCCACGTTACCATAGTGATTTCAGACATATTGTTTCCAAGCAACAGCATCAAATGCAAGAAAGACATGAATGAAGGAAGAGGTTTTATGAGGAGAATCTCTGGACTGATTACGCCTTTCTGTCCATTCAAGAAACCCGCTGGGGTCAACCCAGAGAAATGGGGAGCATTTTCACTCCCTTCCAAGTGAACGTCAAGTTATGTTAACTTGAGAGAGATCCAAGCCCAGTGAATGAGTTTGGATGAGTTGTTGACAGATCCTGTGGATGAAAGGCCACCCAGAGGACCATTTTAATGCTTTTTCATCGCATGATATGAAGATGTTTCTACCTAAATTCATGAACGTCAGATGACGCACATACATTGGATTTATTCGATGAGAAACATTTGAGCTCACATTCAGATCTGACTTAGATTGAAACTCTACACTCTTAAAACTAAAGGTGCTTAAAGAGTTCTTCACAGCGATGCCATAGAAGAACCATTTTTGGTTCCACAAAGAAACAGTCAAAGGTTTTTAAAGAGCCATCTCTTTCTTACCTTTTTATAATCTGAAGAACCTTCTTTCATCACAAAGAACCTTTTGTGAAACACATAAAGTAAAGTTTCTTTATGCAACCATTTCGGTTCTTCTATGGCATCGTGAAGCACCTTTAGTTTCAAGAGTGTATTCTTCTGGGATTTCAGTAGAATTCTTCATTAGCTGTCTAGAAGATATTAAAGATCTCACACTTGTGTTGTTTCTTTCCTAAAGGCCTGTAATTATGAAGAAAAACAGTGATTTTGGTTAACTTTAATTAAAAAAGAACTAAGCGTCTGTTTTGAGTGGACGCAGATAAAAAAACAAAAGCCTCCTAAGCAAGACTTCTTTGTGTGAAGACAAAGGCTGAACAATGAACTTAGTTTTCTCTCTTTTAAAACTCAAGCCTAAGAAAGGATGTGAAGCACATGGTACCCTCTATACAGCAGATCCTCCAGAGCCCAGAGTGCGTGAGATCACCGCGGACCTTCTTGGGCTGCGTCTGCGTCTCGTCCGTGCTGATGTTGGTGGCGTTACAGATATATGCCCGAGAATAAAGCCAGTAGTCGGTCCCGATGGCGATGGTCATCAAACTAAACGCCACGAAAGCCCCGACGGTGGCCAGCAGCATCTGAACCCCACGGTCAGACCACGCCATGGCCACTCATTATAATAATAGCCGCGGTAATAATCCACACATCGCTCAAACACGGGAGCGCGTCGCGTTTGCGCCGCTTTGTTCTGACAGTCGGTGTGATCAGGAAACTTGAGCGCGTCTCGTCCACATGTTGCTGTTTATATAGTGAACAGCAGCGTGAGCCCACTCATCGGGGTTGCTTTCTATGCTTTCTGAGGAGTTTTGATCACCACCTTGTCCATTTCCTATAATCGCATCCCTCTTTTCCAAACTCAGATGGCTTTGATTTGGGATTGCGATCTTCAAACCCCACCTTCAGTCACACTAACCAATGAGAAACACACATGGCCTGAAGAATAAGATGATGCTCTCACATCTCTTCACCATCATGATGATAAAGGAAAACGCACGGTATGTTCTAATGCTTAAACGAAAGCTGCTGGAAATGAGTTTAAAACAGAAAAGGGAAAAAAGTGAAGACAAAATAAATCAAATCTAAAGTAGCCTATAGGTTTTGATGCTTGTGTGAATTAATAAAGAGACTGAAATGAACTTTCACTGCTTTGTGTTTTATGTGTTTTGAGATTATACTCCCCAACCAACATTTGTATGTGGGGCCCATATGGGTTTAAAATGGGCTGAAAAATGGGCCCCGTGTAAGACTGTCCAGGGGTTCCATAATGGCCCATGTTAATTGCCTACATCACTCTAAAAAATGCTGGGTTAAATACGACCCAGCGCTGGGTAAAATATGGACAAACCCAGCGATTGGGTTGTTTTTACCCAGCGGTTGGGTTACTGCCCAGAAGGTACTACCCAATTGTTGGTTGAAAACAACCTGCAGCATGTGTTCTGTCCAATATTTACCCAGCACTGGGTTGTATTTAACCCAGCATTTTTTAGAGTGATGGATTTCATATAGGGTTCCACTTGCCACTAGGTGGGACCCAACTGGGCAACATGCACAAGACCCACCTCGGTCCCAGCTTTAACCCAACCTACATTTATATTTGGGGCCCATGTGGGTTTGAAATGGGCTAAATATGGGATCGTCTGCGGATTCCATAATGGCCCCATGTTAACTGCCCACAAGGATTTCATATAGGATTGCACTTGCCACTAGGTGGGACCCAACTGGGCAACATGTTAAAGACCCATCTTGGTCCCAGCTTTACAAATATTGGATAAAGAGCTGGAATTATAAAACAGAAAGTTCTGGTTCTGACCGCTGATTGGTCAATACAGCGTTCCAGTCGTGCTAAAATCCACTTAAAATTGTTTATATGAAATATTAATTCATAAAATACTTTTTTAAATGAAAACTTGTGTTCTTAATATAATTTATAAAATGTACTAACCATATTGTAAACACACACACTCTTCCCATATTAAGTACATCTATAGGCTACTCTATATTATAGCCTATAATCTGTTATATAATATTATTGTAAAATATGGCAGATGAGGTTTGATAAATTTAATACATTAATTATAAATGCAGGCATAACTAATATTGTTATGTTAAATTAACTAATGATGTTTAACAAAATATGGCATAGGAGGTTTTATTCCAGAAATTATTTGAAAAGATTTATTATAAATACAAGCAAGTAAAAATATTGACTAATATTAATACAGTATATGTCTTTTTTCATATAGAGATTTTTTTTCGGCTACTAGAAATAATTTAATCACCTGTGACCCTACAGTACAAGCGGTTTGGGAAATAGATGGATGGATGGAGGATTTCATCATCATCAGTAGTACAGTATCTGGTGCTTAAATAATTGACTCAGACATGCTTATTATTTCTAAAATGTGCTACTGATTATGGATTACAGCACTGAAATCATTCATTTACATTATTTAAAAGCACAAACTGTCTATTAATAAGGGAAAGGATGTTTTCCCTTTGTTATCAGATTGCCACTTGAACCAATAAGACTTTTTATTATGTATAAAATATTTTGCCTCAGATCTCCACACACTTTTATTTAATTTAAAGGTTCAGCTTTATTATTTATGAAAATCATACCCAGGAAAACAAATACTGTTTCATAATATTTTTCTCATCAGTATACAAACTGATGGCACATCCAAAAATACTCTTAAAAAGGTACATGGTGATGGTATTAGATTGTAATACCATGGTACTTTGACATATACTGTATCATGGTACTGAATGCTTACTCTATTTATGAATCAAGCCATTAACGTGGTTCTCCAAGGAACTTCTAAGCATTCCATAAGACATGTTTACATTAGCATGGAAGTACCATGGTACCTATTTGATTAGTGGCATTACATCAGAGAAATAAACCAATAATGCTATCCTTCCAACCAGCAGTCATTTGACCTGCAGTTAAAGCAACATGCACTGATGAATCAGTTCTCTGAATCCTCTGAGTTCTCAGAAGGACAATCAAATAGATCCTCTTTGGGAGACATTAAAAAGCGATTGTTTACTGAGTTTGCGTCAAGTACCTGACAAATCTGTTCTCCTTCAATCTAGTCCGCCTGGACCCTCAGAGTAAAACGATTATTCAGTCTCTCCTGGGAAACATTACGACAGCAGCCGGTTGTTTGTTAGCTTAACACATTTTACACAAAAATTGCACTATTGAACATGGAAGCCACTAAATCCATTAGCAATATGAATGTTTCTCAGGGAACACATCATAATATAGAAACAGAGGTGTGTTGTTACCATTTGAGACTGGAGACTGTTTTTGATATTTATAGTGTAATAAGTATGGTAGAGGTGGAGTACCTAAGAAAATGAGCCAGACCCCCAGATGAGTGTGTGATCAGCCCAGTGGATCGATGGAGAATGTGTGGCTGGATTCAGGCTGAGCACTCAGAGCACCCTGACTGCAGACACACTGATTGGGCTGATCGAGATGAACACAGGACTTCATCAATAGCAAGCAAATGGAAAGGATCTATTCACAGCTAGCTGGATCCTAACACTCTTTTCAAGAGATGGAAAAAAAAAAGGCT
This sequence comes from Tor tambroides, assembly GCA_021397915.2. Classification (NCBI taxonomy): domain Eukaryota; kingdom Metazoa; phylum Chordata; class Actinopteri; order Cypriniformes; family Cyprinidae; genus Tor; species Tor tambroides. Next base: position 42,367 of record JAFVLL020029973.1, read on the forward strand.
TACATGATGTTTCTGATTACCAGTGTGTTTTTCTTCACTTCGCACATTTTTGACTTGTGTGTTGATTTAGTAGTCATATTTTGTACAACAAAAAACATTGTTATAACCTACATATGACAAGCAGTTTAAAATTGGAGAATAGAATAAAATAGAATAGAACAGAATAGAATAGAATAGACTCCAGCATACCTGAGAACCTACTTAGGACAAGCAGTTTGTAAAATTTAGAATAGAATAGAATAGAATAGAATAGAATAGAATAGAATAGAATAGAATAGAATACATATAATATGATGGCCTTAAGCATCCCTGGGAACCTACATATGACAAGCAGTTTAGAAAATGGAAAATAGAATAGAATAGAATAGAATAGAATAGAATACATATAATATGATAGCCTTAAGCATCCCTGGGAACCTACATATGACAAGCAGTTTAGAAAATGGAAAATAGAATAGAATAGAATAGGCTTTAGCATTCTGAAGAACCTACACAGGACAAGCTGTTTGGAAAATGGAGAATAGAATAGAATAGAATAGAATAGAATAGAATAGAATAGAATAGAATAGAATAGAATGGAATAGGCTCCAGCATTCCTGAGAACCTACTTAGGACAAGCAGTTTGTAAAATTGAGAATAGAATAGAATAGCCTTAAGCATCCCTGGGAACCTACATATGACAAGCAGTATAGAAAATGGAAAACAGAATAGAATAGAATAGAATAGAATAGAATAGGTCTTCAGCATTCTGAAGAACCTAAATAGGACAAGCTGTTTGGAAAATAGAATAGAATAGAATAGAATAGAATAGAATAGAATAGAATAGAGTAGAACAGAACAGAACAGAATAGAATAGGCTCCAGCATCCCTGAGAACCTACTTAGGACAGGCAGTTTGTAAAATTGAGAATAGAATAGAATGGAATAGAATAGAATAGAATAGAATAGAATAGGCTCTAGCATTCCGAAGAACCTAAATAGGACAAACTGTTTGGAAAATAGAACAGAATAGAATAGAATAGAATAGGCTCCAGCATCCCTGAGAGCCTACTTAGGACAAGCAGTTTGTAAAATTGAGCATAGAATAGAATAGAATAGAATAGAATAGAATAGAATAGAATAGACAAACCAACATTGGACAGGCAGTTTGAAAATGGAGAATAGAATAGATGTGTGTTGTGTGAGCCAGTGCAAAACTGACATACAAAGTGTTTTAGCATGTTGTTATGCAGTAGCTAAGACAATCTGGGTGGTGGCCAGGGAGTTGCTAAGATGTTGTGCAAGGTTTTTAGCGTGTTACTTTGCAGTTGCTAGGGTGTTGCTAAGGTGTTCTGGTGGTTGCTAAGTAGTTGCTCATTGGCCCAATCAAAAGAGCCCACCTCCAATGATATTCTGGTGTCTAGATATGTCACAAGGGCATAATTTGGTGTAAGTCTATGGGAATTTTTTGGTCATTTGATTGGATAGAGAAGCAATAGCACACCTCTCCTCAGCATGCTACATGATTTGAGGTATCATTCATGTCTTAATCACAAACAGTGTGGGATGACTTACACATTGTAGTTTAATACCTAGAGCTGGGGTATGGGGGAAAACCCTAAACCAAGTATAAGCAATAGTAATAGTAACTTAAACAGATGATGACAACACAAACTCTTCTGATATGTTATTGCCTTTATATCTCCTTTTGAACAACACAGCCACAGACAAATCCTATGTGTCTTCACAGCTGTATATTGATGTATGCTGTGTAAATTAAAACACTTGATATTATGTTGCCAGGATGCATCTGCGGTAACTGAAGAGTGGTAGGTGTGAAATAAGCCTGAAAACATGATGTTAACACCAATTATAGCTGCAGGTTGAGCGTGATGCTCTTCGAGGAGAGGCCGCATTGTCTGACAAGTGGACCAACACAACAAAGGTCAGCACTCTGACCTTTCTATGGCATTATTTTTAGAAAGCACTCGCCGAAAGAAGGTTCTGTGCATATTTTACCTTGACCAATGCAAGAAGGACAGAACTGACAGCCCGTCTGCACATGGGTTTTACATTATGTTTGCTGTTACAAATACTGAGACACACTACTGTTCAAATGTTTGGGGTTGGTAGAATTTTTTTATCTTAAATCTCCTGTGCTCACCAAGGCTGAAAAACACAATAAAATAGTAATATTGTGAAATATTATTACAATTTATCTGTTAAAATATAATTTATTCCTGTGATGCAAAGCTGCATTTTCAGCATTATTACTCCAGTCTTCAGAGTCACATGATCCTTCAGAAATCACTCTGATATGCTAGTACAAAAATATAAAGCAAACAGCGGTCCCAAAAAATGTTTGTACTCCTAAGCCACATGTAAATGTAACTCCATTAACAAAATATTATCTGCACAATTTATGCCACTTGTTTTCACTGTCTCATGCAAGAAGTGTCAATAATGAGTCCAAATAATTTTGGGGGTTACTGTATGTAGCCCTGTTGAAAGAAAATTATATATATATATCTATATATTTGTACATTTCTTTTGTTGTTTATCAAGGTTTATATCACACTCTATATCCTTTTATTTAAAACGTTATTATTTACTTTGTATGATTTATTCGTACTCTGATAGGGTGTTTCACATGTCAGTGGGAGAGGAGAGTGATGTGATTGGTCGAGGGGCGGGAGGTGATGGAAAAAAAAAAAGGAAGGGAAGAAGAGGACGAGACGGAGAGTGTCGTCGTGCAATTAATGTGTAATCCACTCCAACGAAGCGTAGTGAAGTTTATTTAACTTTGTACAAAGGTTTAAGCGATAAACTCCTGCATTAGTTGTTTGTGTAAGTGCATTTGATACATACTCAGGACTGTGACGCACTTGCTATTCGCGAGTGGAATCGTTATGGATTAACCGGAGACTGAGCTCCTCCGGCAACGTTGGAGACGCTAACCAGGTAGCGCTTCAGGCATCCAGGATTGCCTGTTAAGTTCCCCTGGCATCGTGGGATTTCCTGATCGGGATAGCGCGACCAGTACGAGGTTCCGGCCTGGGACAGCACTTTCTTCTTCTTAATCGCCTCTGGTGGCTCCCTCCTTTACTGACTGATATGAAGGACTTCCGGTGATGTTCGTGAGTAGTATCTTCCATTATTGATTGCTCTGATAAGAGTGAAGCGGCGATGTAGTATTTTCCCGCCCCAACGCACCCCAGCGTCGTTCAGGCCTGCACCGTTTTATTTGTGTTTTTTGTCGTTTTGTTTTGGGGACTAAATTTGACATTTTGACAAAGAGTCTGGGCCCAGTGAAGTTTGAGTACTTAGCAACGTTATATGTAACCTGATGTAAAAAGTAGTGACAATACACAAAAGATCTGGTTAGCAATAACATAGTTATTTACTTCCATCTCTCCTAAATTGGGTGGCTCATTTGAGCATATTTTTAGTTTTCAAGTAAAAGAGGCAAGACAGAGTGATTTAAGACAAGTACGAACACAATTTTGAAGAATGTAATTTTACTTTCATTTGTTTCATATTGATGTAAGTGAAAGACACATCAACAAAGTAACACAATGTGATTTTTCCTTCTCTTTTTCTTTGTTTCTCTTTCTTCTTATTCATTTAAATTTCACACATTTCATCAGGCCAAAAGAGAATTAAAGGATTCCTTTTGTTCAGTCGCCATCTTGTTGTTTGTTTAATTCCAGTCAAAGAGAAGGATGAAGTAATCTCTTCATAGAGCTGGTTGAACATAACTGAGTTTATAGAATTAGTTTACGAACCCAGAGCCCTCTTCCTCCGTAAAGTGAAGAGAGGGCTACATGTATTATATTTGAAAAAATTTTAAGGACACAAATTTTCATCTTAACATTATTTTATCAAGCATATTCATAAGTGTTTATCCTTCTGCCAGAAGTTATAGTCCCTGGCATAACGCATGGTTGCTATGCAACAAAAATGTGTTTCATTGGCTTTGTACTGTACTCTGCACAATGACAGTGAATGTGAATCTAATCTAATAATGATTTGTTATGGGTGCTGGTCAGTTAAAATAACGTAAAATCAAGATTATTATACAGTAGCCACATTGTGGTACAATGAGAACTAAATAAGTTACATGGAAATATTGCATGTACATATTCATCTGATCATCCACATTATGGTTATTTTAATGACTATGATTAAACAAAGGATCAAAAAAGATATAGCGTATAAACTGATTATCCAACAGCTCAAAAAAAAAGTGTTATATGGTGAGCACACAACACTGTAATGGTGAGTAAACACTGGAACACGGCATTGAAGCCAGAAACAAACCTATGAGTTTCCCAAATCCATAAATCTGAAATTTCTCAAATATATGAAATACATGAGTTAAGTGAGTCTAGTTTTAAGCCCTCAAGTAACATCACTGATGAGTGCTGTTAGTGAAATCAAAGCATCATGTTTTTTTAACCCTCGCCTGCAGATATGAATCCCATTATATTCCACAACAGCTATCATGTAAATAAAAACTTCTTGAGCACAGCTGTCAAGACCTCTAGGCGTAAAAACTCAACTAAAAACACAACATACCCTTACAGACGGTTTGAGTATTGTGACACGTCCCTCAAGGCGTTATAGGGAATTTTCTCATTAACATGAGAGAGAAAACTGATCGACGCTGGGCTGATAATGTCCTCCTTGATTCTTTAACCTCTTTAGCTTGGAAATGTGCACTTCAGTGAAAAACAAAAACAAATATTCTTCTATTAAGGGGGAAAAGAGCAATATGATTGTACAACTACAACGTAATAACCGGCCTATGTTATTATCTGCTGTAAAGGTCAGTGTCATACTACTGTAAACAACATAATGGGGTACAATTGGTTTAGCTGTCAGTGAAGAGGCTAGAGACAACAACCGTGATTTCACCAAGCAGGCCAAGTTCCTGGATCAGCATCCTTGTAGATCCTGGAACTACATTCATATCAGCTTAAATCTGTCTATTGTGTGTATACTGTGCTTAGTGACTCAATACATATTCTTATTAACCTAATTCACTCTGAAAGTACGTGGTTACATTCTGGGTTCAATTTAGGATCCCAATTATTGCTTAAACCATATTTTTAAACCTTTCACCTTGTTAAAGTGTCATTTGATCTGTATAGGGTGTGAATTCTTTCCCGTGTGAGTGGAGGTAAAAACTGAGAGCTGTGAAATGAAAATGATTTAATTTTAACTCAGCGGTTTGAGTTGTTGAGGATGGTGCTGCCATCCACAGGTTACATCGTGTATTACCTTTGATTGTAATAAATCAAATGCCATTTTGCCTAAAACTCACTTTTTTATAATTCTACATAAAAATCTAGTTGTCTACAATTACTTAGCTTGGTCTAATGAGGTTAAGCTGAAAGCTACACTACTATTCAAACGTTGAGTTGAAAAGTTTTTTTTTTTTTTTGGTAAAACAGTAAAATATTAACATTTAAAATGGCTGTTTTATATTGTATTATATTTTTTTAAAAAACAATTTATTCCTGTGATGTTAAAGCTGATTTTTCAGCATCATTTTCAGGCTTCAGTGTCACATGACCCTTCAGAAATCATTCTAATATGATGATTTGCCGCTCAAGAAACCCGTCTTATTTTTATCATTGTTGAAAACAGTTGTGCTGCTAAATATTTTTGTGGAAACTGATAAATGTATTACTCTTTGATGAAGAATGAAATATTAAATATAAATATTTGTAACATGTCTTTACTTTAATTAAAGCATTAATTAGTGACCTGAAAAAGTTTTAGCAGCACTGTTTTAGTATTTAAAAGGATGTTTGTTTTTTGAAAAATTAAAGTGCAATCCTTTTGTCTATCACTCAGAAACAACAGTAATCATTCTATATCTATATGTATATATATATGTGTGTGTGTGTGTGTGTGTATGTATGTATATGTATATATATATATATATATATATATATATATATATATATATATATATATATGTGTGTGTGTATATATATGTATGGATGTATTGGGGGGAAAAATCAATTCGTAAACGTCTAACCCGAAGTGAAAATGTTTAATAGCTTTTAAGAAAAAGACGCTACAAAGTATCACCTCTCATACGTCACATACCAGTAGGTCCTTGGGTTCACATTTCAAACGCTTCATTTAACACCCGATAGATTATGCAACAGCAACACACAACAACTTCTAGCACAATGTTTTATTAGGCACAAGGCGGGAGGGAGTTGTGTTTACAGTATCATTACCCCAAATGCCCTCTCTCTGAGTGTTTGCATCTATGACCCTGGCCTGGGATCAGTTTCAGATCGCCTCCAGTTAAAACATCAACATGAGATCATTTCTAAACATTTCATATTACAGACCTGAGCTCAGTTAACACCGGATTCTGGGATATAACACCGTTTGTTGGCAGAACAGGTTACATTTGGTTGGTGATGTCACGTTGCATTTCCCTTTTCATTACATAATTTACTGTGGTGTATCAGTTTCCGGAGTGCGACCTGCACTGATCTCCCAGCTCTAGTTACTGTAGAAATGGATACACACAGTTGAAGTGGCCCAGGTTCTGGCAGGACTTGAGCCAGCGCTGTACGTTAGCTGGTACAGAGGTGGTCTGGCCGGCCCGCAGGACGCAGCAGGCACATACAATGTCGGCGAGAGAGAACTCCTGACCCACAAGCCAAGGTGAACGTCCTAGAGCCAAATTTAGTGACCTTAGCACGGCCGCCCGTTCTTTACTGCCCCCCTCGGCCATCTGGAAAATTGCTGTATCGATCCAGGAGTCCATCTGCGTGGCAGCGACTGGGTCCTGGGGTTCGGCACCCAAAAGACGGAAGAGAAAGCGGGCGACGTTGGCCTCCCCCTCGATCAGGCACATGCTCTGCGTGTTGAACTTCATCTGCAGCTTTGACACTGAAAAGTAGAAGATACAACAATTAGCATGTCGAAATATCTGGGGGAAAAAAACAAAAAAACATTTCATCAGTGCACATTATTACAAAGAAAAAAGTTTGTCTTTGTAATTGTTTATCAGAGTATAATAGCCTGCTCCGCCTTTAAATCAATGCACCCTCCTTTTCAGCTTTTTTGTTGTTGTTGTTGACTGGAAGCCAGATAGTTTCAGAAGGAGTAGTCCACCACAATCGACAGGTCTGGCAGGTATAAACACCCACCATTCATAATCAAATCTAGTGCTGCCAAAAGCACCCATATTTCTGTACCACACTGATACTGCCATTTTAAAAATGTAACAACACTAGTCTTTCTGCAGTACCAGCAGCACAGAGAACAGACATTTGTGCAAGCGCTCTGTGACGTGTCAAAGGATTCTCATTTAAAATGTGTTTTTATTTTAGCATTATAGCATTAGTCAGAATCTGCTTAACATCACTCAAAGAATACTGAAAAAAAGGTATGTTTCAACAGAAATATGAAGCATGATAAGAAATGTGCCTTGAGCAGCAAATCAGCATATTAGAATGATTTCAGAAGGATCATGTGACTCTGAAGACTGGAGTAATGATGCTGAAAATACAGCTTTACATCACAGAAATAACTTTCAAATATAATAAAATAGATGTGATTCCAAAAAAACATTTGCACTGTGCTCTTTTGACACTTAATACTTTATTTTGTTGGGTCAATCTATTTAATTACTTAATATATGATAGACACTCACAAAAGAGTTTGATTTTACATTTATCACCAGCAGGAAAAAACACAAACATTTCCGGTTCAGTGCGTTGAATAATTCATTGAATGAATAAGGAATTCGATTTTTCTGTTTTCCTTTTATGGGATATAACTGTTCGAATCTATTTTAATATTTTGTTGAGTGTATCTTGAGTATTTAAAAAGTGAAGATCAGTGATTATTTCTGATGACTTGAATCACTGTACTTTTAATCAGTTTAATCATTGTCCATTGTTATGTATTTTGATATTTAATTGGGGTAGTTGATGTTGGTGATTGTCTGTTTATTAAAGGTGGGGTAAGCAATTTCTGGTAACCAATGTTGATATTTGAAATCACCAAAACAAACACACCCCTACCCCAAAAGTGTCTCGCCCCTATTTTGATAGCCCCGCCCCACACATACATAGACTACACAACCCATGCAACGATTAGTTCTGTGAAACAAAGCAAAACCAGTTACACCGTGTCTACACCGGATGCGAGTGGCACGACAATATACAAATATAGAAGTATTTCGGTGTGTTCGTCTTGAAGCGGCGCAACGCAGAATGATCAGTATATGACAAAGTATCATGAGAGCGATTCGAAAGCTTAAGGATCCATCTGCTCTCTTATCGCTCTCGCAGTAGTTTGATGTCATTCTGTGCAGCACCGCTTCAAGTCGAACACACCTATTATAATCAGTGACGCTGTCTACACTGGATGCTGCGCGGCGCGACAAATCTCAGGCAGAAAACTGCTGCCGCGTTCTATTTATGACGTGCTGACACAAATTTCAAATGATTTTCAACGGTCGCTTTATCGCGTCCAGTGTAGGCAGACTTTAGCTGTTGCGGCGCGTCCGGTGTAGACACGGTGTTACTCACCTATCGAGAAGAAACAAAGCAACCTCGGCATCCGATCACGTCTTCCGCTCCTTGAGTCCTCTCCAGCGCTGAAAAGCTGATCCGATATTTACACGGGTCCTACTTCTTGCCTTATCTTCTGCAGACGTTTTCCTCTTTTGTTTTTTATCCGCCATCCCTATCTTTCTGTTGCTTGGCTCGGCTGTTCACTGAACGCTCTCTCCTCCATATGAGTAGACACTCCTCTTTCTGCTGATTGGCTACAAGTTTGTTTTGGTACTCGGCCCCAACTCAGTTTTCTAAAGCGTTTTTGAAAAATGACATACCCCACCTTTAATATATTTTTTAAAACTGTTTAACTGTAACTGTTATAAATATGGGATCCTCTATGATTCATGTTATAGCCATAGTCATGTTTAATCATGTCTTATGTAATGTATTGGTAGATGTAAAAATATGTGCTATATACAAATGGAAATTGACCAGCATTTGAATGGAATGTGTTTATTAGTGCTGTCAAACAATTAATCGCGATTAATCGCATCCAAAATAAAAGTTTTTGTTTACATATATACAGTGTTACAAGTATGTATTATTTATTGTATTATGTTCTGTGTATATTTATTATGTATATATAAACACACAGTATATATTTTGAAAATATTTCCATGTTTTTCTATGTATAATCAATTGATATTATAAATATTTTAAATATATAAACAACATTTTTCTTAAGTATATACATGCATGTGTGCATTTATATATACATAAAATACAGTACACACGTTAAAAAAAAAAAAAAAAAAAAAAATATTTTGTATGTAATTAATCGCGATTAATCATTTGACAGCACTAGTGTTTAGTGACTTAACATTGGTTAATAAATAATGACGTCAATATAATTAATGATTTAAAAAGTGTGTTGAGGGATTGAATTATTCAGTGCCCTGAACCACAACATTTGTGTTTTGTGCTGCTGGTGATAAATGTAAAATAAAATGCTAACAGACTATTGTGAGTGAGGATCATGGTTTCATATATTAAATATAATAAAACAAAGCAGTTGTTTTAAATTGTAAAATTTACCAATACTACTGAATTTACTGTATTTTTGATCAAATAAATGCTGGTGAGCATAATTTAAAAATACAAACCCAAACTTCTGAAAGTTAGTTTACTTTCTTCAATGCTGTCCATGTCTCCAAACTTCTGATGGAAACCCAAGATTTCCCTACACTAAAATATGTAGGATGTTCCCTTAGAAATGTTCCAAAAACTGGCAATTTTTAGTCAATCAGACCCCATTGCACACCAAAAACAACTTCAAATTCAGTTCCACTCAGTCTTCAGGCATTCTGAAGTGTTGCATTTCAAATGACACCTCCACAAAAGCTTTTCAAGCTACCCGTTTTGGCCTCTTTCCTAGTTGAGTCTCACACGTTTAGCATGACATCTTCACACATTCTCTAGAGGAGTGTTAAGCAGATCAGTTTCACTCTGGTCATACAAGAGAACCATGATTCCTTGAATGCACAAGATACAGCGGCCCTCCAGGAAAACACATTCTGATAAACCTTAGTGCTGCTCTCTTTTTACCCTACCCTCTCACCATCTTTCCATATGAGAGTGAAGCCGAGCTGAAAGCGCTGGCGGGCGTAGCTGTCTATGTGCCGTGGACCCAGGCAGGACAGCAGCGGAGGAGGCACAGCGCTCACAGAGGAGTGCACATGCACACTGGAGAGCACCTGGTAGCGCTGGCACAGCAGACCATGAAGAACCAGCAGGGACAGAGGAGGATGGGCAGGGTTGGCATTGATCACGATGTCTCTCAGCGCACCCAGGTCCTGGAGGACAACCAAGAACAATTCAGCAAGATTTAACAGTGAGTACATCAAGCTGTTTACCAGATGAACGAGCAAACATTGTAACATGCCACATTGATATGCAATTCAGCTGAGATGTGTGTGTGCGTGCGTGCGTGAACCTTAAAATAGTGTTTGATCACAACTTACAGAATCTGAACAATCAGTTTTATATAGTGCTGTCAAACGATTAATCGCATCCAAAATAAAAGTTTGTTTGTTTACATAATATACAGGTGCATCTCAAAAATTTAGAATATTGTGAAAAAGTTCTTTTTTTGTAACATTTCAAAAAGTGAAACTTTTATATATTCTAGCTTCATTACATGTAAAGTAAAACATTTCAAAAGTTTTTTTGTTTTAATTTTGATGATTCCAGCTCACAGCTCATGAAAGTCAAAAATATGAAAGCTCATGAAAGTCAAAAATCCAGTATCTCAAAATATTAGAATATTTCCTAAGATTCTTTAAAGTATGTTCATTTATGCACTCAATATTTGGTCGGGGCTTCTTTAGCACAAATGACAGCATCAGTGACTACGTTTACATGCGCACGAATAATGCGATTATTTCCAATAATCAGAGTAAGGACTTAATCGTATTATGATGTTTACATGTCAAGAGCAAAGCTCTTCACTCCCGTTTACATGCAATTTCCATTATTCTTATTATTCGCTAAGAATTGTGGTTAATTTTTTACTGCCATTATTCACATACCCCACTGCACAGCACAAATGATGGACTCAGAAAGAGCAGGTGTGTTACTGGCCGCTATTTTAATTTATTTACGTCTAATGCATAATGATTTTGTATGGCTGTATTCTACGCTTTTTCGGCGCCATAGAAATGTGATGGAATTTGTTTGCCTATACACTGCCGTTGCATTCTTCTCGCCGTTTCTGGATGAGGGTAAGGAACAGAGACTGGTGACAGCTAGTTGTGTTTTCCCCAGAAATGCGATGCTTTCTTCCCCGCCATCGTTTCTAATCTCCGTATTATTACAGGTGAGCGTCACGTCATTCATGTATGTCACAAGCGCATGCGCACTTTGGTCAGAGCGGCAATACTGCGATTAAGGTGTTTACATGCCTGAATATTTCGATTAAAATCAGCGTACACCATCTATGTTAATACGATTATGCTTGCTGCGATTATGAGCTTAATCACATTATTTAGATCGAAGTATTGCGTTTACATGAGGTAAAGTTTAATCGCAATATTGTCAAAATCTCATTATAATCGCATTAAGAGGGTCCATGTAAACGCACTCAGTGAGGTGTGGCATGGAAGCGATCAGCCTGTGGCACTGCTGAGGCACTATTGAGCCTTCAGCTCGTCTGGTTTGTTGGATCGACTGTTTCTCCTCTTTCTCTTGAAAATATCCCATAGATTCCATATGGACTTCAGGTCAGGCATGTTGACTGGCCAATCAAGCACACTAATAGCATGGTCAGCAAACCACTTGGAAGTGGTTTTGGCAGTGTGGGCAGGTGCTAAAGTCCTGCTAGAAAAGGAAATCAGCATCTCCATGAAGCTTGTCAGCAAAAGGAAGCATAAAGCGCTCCAAAATCTCCTGGTAGACGGCTGCATTGACTTTGGACTTGATAAAACACAATGGACCAACACCAGCAGACGTCATGGCAACCCAAATCATCACTGACTTCGGAAACTTCACACTGGACTTCAAGCAGCTTGGATTCTGTGCCTCTCCAGACTTCTTCCAGACTCCAGACCTTGATTTCCAAATGAAATGCAAAATTTACTTTTATCTGAAAAGAGGACTTTGGACCACTGAGCTACAGTCCAGTTATTTTTCTTCTTAGCCAGATAAGACGCTTCTGACGTTGTTTCTGTTTCAGAAGTGGCTTGGTAGCCCTTTTCCTGAAGACGTCTGAGCGTGGTGATTCTTGATGCACTGACTCCAGCTTCAGTCCATGCCTTGTGAAGCTCTCCCAAGTGTTTGAGTCGGCTTTGCTTGACAGTATTCTCAAGCTTGTGGTCATCCTTGTTGCTTGTGCACCTTTTCCTACCCAAATTCTTCCTTCCAGTCAACTTTGCATTTAATATGCTTTGATACAGCACTCTGTGAACAGCCACCCCTTTCAGTAATGACCCTCTGTGACTTACCCTCTTTGTGGAGGGTGTCAATGATTGTCTTCTGGATCATTGCCAAGTCAGCAGTTTTCCCCATTATTGTGGTTTCAAAGAACAAGAGATACCCAGAATTTAAACTGTAGGGATGGTCATTTATTGAAACTCAAATGTAAATATTCTAATATTTTGAGAATCTGGATTTTTGACTTTCATGAGCTGTAAGCTCTAATCATCAAAATTAAAACATTTTTATTTACATGTAATGAATCTAGAATATACAAAATTTGAGATGCACCTGTATGTGTGTGTACTGTGTATATTTATTATTTATATATAAATACACACATCAAACTAACACCAAATTTATCACATTGTCTGTATGAATCTCATGTTTTGGTTAATATCCATCCATTTTCAAATAAAAATCAACTAAGATGAAATACTTCTCATTTGTAAAGTATTTAATATGGAAATCAAAAATATCTATTTTTTGGATCCATATTGAAACTGAAATATTTGAGATGGTTTCACTACTCATTTTCTGCGGTATCGGTACACTGGTACCTGCTGCACTTTCTCGCTCTCTTTTCTCTCTGACACACATCGCCGTGTGTATTTTAATGTAATAAGCATACAGTCTGTTGCACTGCGTATTTCAATGGGACGTGTGTGTTCATTTACACACGAGCAGCTCGTGATCCAGTATTTTCAGCATCTTGCTTCATATTAAATGCAGCACTCAATCTTTGCATGTGTTGCAAGTTTAACATGCATTTGGAAGACTGCCAGATTAAAAGTTCAAGGGTTTAACTCTTGCAAGTGAAGATATTAAGACTCAAGCATCATAATTTAACTACTGCAGTGTAAAATAATATAGTTGTATTACAATAGTATTTTCCAGAACCTAAGACATAATTTTTTTCCATCACCTGAATTGTGCTTAATGTGCTGCGACTTATATTCCGAAGCAACTTATATAACGCAATTAATGTAAAGCATGCACAACATGCGCAAAGCACACATATTTGGACTGGTGCTGAATGAGAGCGGTATGAGAACCATTTATGTGAAAGTTTATTTCAAGAGTGCATTTCCCTTGTGCTGGTAGTTTTTATTATTAAAAGTGTTTCCATTTTTATACTTAGATTTTTTGTTTGACACTTTTATACATACTTTTCAATGCCATTAAATTTAACAGATTTGTTGTGGAGTGAAGGTAACTACAATACTTATTACAGTGTTTATAAAGTTTGTAAATGTTATTTTATTTACCTATATTTTACATTATTTCTGAACGCAATAATAAACGTGACTTACACAATGAAGAGACTTATCTGTGCTTTTTTCTCACGACAATGTGTGTACTATTACTATTAAGTAAATTAACTTTGAAACTGTTCAAATTGAATGCCTTAATTTTTCACCCCGTTGCACTGAAAATAGTATTGTTTAAATATCAATATTTTCCTGTTATTGTCTTAAAGTTAGTAATTCCAATTTAGTAACAAGACTAGTTTTTACTTCACCGGTTTATCCATAAATAAGCATTACAATGTTATTTAAATCAAACACAATTTTTTCACTGAATTTCCAGAAGAAACATCCTTACAATTTACACCATGTATGTGACATAAAATTACTTATTTCTTGATATACGATTTTAATCACAATGCCCATGCCTAATTATGACTTCTAAACAGAAGCAGAAGACAAACAACCAGTTAACAGCCAACTAGGTTAACCGGACTAACATGTTTACGTTGATTCAGTGTTGGCAGTAGAATGTTGAAGGAAAATACCTGAACAGGGTTGAACCATCAAGATAAATATAAATAATCTGGCTCATGTAAGGGCTCACCTTGCCCAGTAAGGAGTCTAGATCAGCCGTTCTTCTGAACACAGACTCAGCAGGTCCGCATGACAGCGTGGAGGCGTCCAAGTCTGCGTCAGGAGTGGTCACTGTCTTCGCCAGGCCGTCGACCGTTGCCTTTAGCTCATACAGTCTTCTCAAGACCTCATCCTGTCGCTCCTCCAGCGTCTTCAGAGCAGGATCCACCTCCCCGTTCTGAGCCCAACAAGAGATACAGATGACAAGAGACCGCTTACATGCAATCTGCATGGATACCTTCCCAAACATACAAACGTTCACTACAAAACAGCATTTGGTTGCATTAAACTAACTATAACTAAGTGCAAGTGGACCCTGCTATGAATAATAGGTATATTATTACCATATCATCATCAACATCCTGTCTAGTATTATCCATCTCCTTCCCAAGTATCTCAGGGAGTCGTTGTTGTTGTTAGTTGCTGGTATACTGCAGTGTATTAAACAAAGTGTAATGCCAGGAAATCAAACATCTCACTGGAGGACCGACCTCTCATTCCAGAGCACTGCAGCTGTCAATCAAACCGCATGCATGCGTCCATTGCATCAGACAAGCTGGCTTCCGCATTAGCGACTGTGTATTTTGCGCATCTTTATGATTTTATGCCCATATGTGAGGTTTGAATGGTGAACTGATGTGTTTTCGATTACCTGAAGCGCGTGCTCTCCGCAGTTCGTTCCCTGCGCGTGGATATTTGGTAACTTGTACATGCAGGCTGGCAAATCAATCTTTATGTCACCGGGACTGACGGGCTTTACCTTGTACATCGGCATGATGTCGGGTGACAAACGCACTCAATCCAGATATGTTAGTTTTTGGACGGATTTGTCGATTTGTCGACAGTCCGTCTAGCAGCCAGCTAACAGCAGCTGAGTGGAGAAAAGGTCGTCGTACGTCATTTCCGCTGAGAATGAAAGCGCTCGAGTCGCGCACAGTGACGCCAGAGGATGCGATCTGCTTTGAGTTTATGAACATTTTTAAGATTGCTTAAAATTAATAGATATAGGAGGCCTTTGAAGACTTGGTTTAGCAAATTCAATGGCTCAGTTTTATTTTAAAATCTTGTAGATTTGTTGCAAAAAAAATAAGAAAAAGTAAAGGATGAAATTATGCACGCACTCTATCACTGTATTCAATACTTTTATATTAAATATTTGGGAAATATAACTATTTTGTATATTTATTGGCTATGCATTTATAGGCCTATAAAATGTAATTATGTAAATAAGATTGTGGATTTGTCACAGTGTATATATTGGGGTTAACATTAAATATATTCAGCATTCATGGTCACACTTTATATTACAGTGTTCTTGTTACTGTGTGGTAACATGTAGCCTACTAACTATGCCACTGAACTAGTAATATTTAAATATTGTGCAAAGCTGCTTGTAATTACACATTTGTACATATTTATAGGCAAATATATGTTCATATATTATATTGTAGACATTTATATATTTTGATTTATCGCAATATATTGAGGTTTAACAGACATTATTAATCCTTTTGATCTTTTGTTTTTTTAAAAAATCACAAAAATCTATCCTTTCATTGAACTAAAACAATTGAAAATGGGGGAAAATATCGTTATGAAATAAATGTTTTTCCTCAAATACACGTTGGACACAATTATTGGCACCCCTAGAAATTCTTATGAGTGAAATATCTCTGAAGTATATTCCCATTCATATTCACAATTTTGAGCGCTCCAGGGTGATTATGAACATGAAATTATGCAGCCATGGCTTCCTGTTTCACAGAAATATAAATAGGAGGGTAAACAAAGCCCAAACTCCCTTAATCATCCATCACAATGAGAAAAACCAAAGAATATATTTCTGATGTGCAGCAAAAGATAAATGAGCTTCACAAATTAATGAAGTGGCTTTAAGAAAAGAGCTAGAGCAGTGAAAATTCCCATTTCCACCATCAGGGCAATAATTAAGAATTTCCAATCAACATAAAATGTTACGAAACTGCCTGGAAGAGGACGTGTGTCTATATCATCCTAATGCACGGTGAGGAGGAGAGTTTGAGCGGCTAAAGACTCTCCAAGGACCACAGCTGGAGAACTGCAATAAATAGTTGAGTCTCGGGGTCAGAAAACCTTTAAAAAAATTGTCAAACAGCACCTACATCACATGTTGTTTGGGAGGGTTTCAAGAAAAATTCTCCTTGCTCATCCAAAAACAATCTCCAGCATATTCAGTTACCAGACACGACTGGAACTTCAAATGGGACTGGCTTCTATGGTCAGATGAACCTAAAAAATGAGCTTTTTAGCAGCAAACACTCAAGATGGGTTTGGTGAACACAGGGATAAAAAGTATCCCATGTGTACAATGAAATATACTGCTGTATATTTGATGTTATGGGCCTATATTTCTGCTGGAGGTCCTGGACATCTTGTTTAAACACATGGCATCATGGATTCTATCAAATACCAACAGATTAAAAATCAATAAGTGACTGACTCTGTTAGAAATCTTATAATGGGCCATGTTTGGATCTTCCAACCGGACAATAATCCAAACACAAACCTCAAAAACAACACAAAAATGGGTCACTGAGCACAAAACCAAGCTTCTGCTATGGCCATTCCAGTCCTCTGACCTGAACCCTGTAGAAAATGAGTGAGGTGAACTGAAGAGAAGAAGCACCGTCATGGAGCTGGGAATCTAAAGGGTCTGGAGAGATTCTGGATGAAGGAATGGTCTCTGATCTCTTGTCAGGTGTTCTCTAACCTCATCAGGCATTATAGGAGAAAATTTAGAGCTGTTAAACTGGCAAATGGAGGTTTCAAAAAGTATTGAATAAAAGGGTGCCGTTAATTGTGGCCAGTGTGTATTAGAGAAAAACATTTATTTCATAATGATATTTCCTCCCATTTTAAATTCTTATTCTCCAATGAAAGGTTAGATTTTTGTGAATTTTTTAAATAAAAGATCAAAAGGATTAACAATGCAGATTAATTTTCACAGCCTTCTTTGATCATATTTACCAAGGGTGCCAATAATTCTGACCACGACTGTATATATATAAAATACATTATATATATATATATATATATATATATATATATATTATTTTATTATGAATTTTATTGTATTGATTAATATAGGCCTAGTTGCCTCTTATGCACAGTTTTTGAATACATTAAATAATCTTTTAATCAGAGATCTATCTATCTATCTATCTATCTATCTATCTATCTATCTATCTATCTATCTATCTATCTATCTATCTATCTATCTATCTATCTATCTATCTATCTATCTATCTATCTATCTATCTATCTATCCCAAACTATGCTTTTGTACACTCTTTCTTTCTGCTGTGCATTTTAGTGCTCATGTCCAGCAGAGGGCAGCACGCTACAGCATATGGCAGGGGAAGTTCAGTCAAAGACTTTTGGTTCAGTGCAACACTGACTTTAGTGGATGGATTCTGAAAAGTGTGAAATTCTAAACACACTTCCTTTATATTATATCCTTCATACTTGATACACTTTACAGTTTTAAGTTTTATATCAAATTCAACCAAATGAAAACAAGGAGCACGCCTTATATATAAGCCATATTTGTTATCATTTCAGGCCTGGAAAAGAAATTGAATATGACAATTATTTAATATGGCATTTTTAGTTATAATCAGTTCCAAAATATTTTATTGACTATAAAATGTTTAGTTTATAAGTTGTGAGTGATTTCTGAAAATCTTTATCCAGTAATCACAAACAACTGTCTGTGATTTACAGTCATAAACAGGAATAGTGTGCCTGGGATGTGTTCAGTCATGTGTAGGACTAGTTCCCTTAGCATGCAACCTGCTGTGCATGTTATTGTGCAGTAAATCTGTCTCTCTGTGTGTGTGTGTGTGTGTGTGTGTGTGTGTGTGTGTGTGTGTGTGTGTGTGTGTGTGTGTGTGTGTGTGTGTGTGTGTGTGTGTGTGTGTGTGTGCGTGTTGTCTCGGCACTCATCAGCTCTGGGACAGTGGCTGTGTTCTGTCAGCACACCTGTGATCTGTTCTGCCACCCAAAGCCCTGCGCTTGCTCATTTACTGCTGAGCTGCTGATCTGCCCCGCTGTGTGCACGCCGCATGTGATAAGAGGAACTGTGTTTACGTGTTTGTGAGTTGTTGAGGTTAACCTCAGCAGGGTCAGGACATAGTAAATCTACAGATGTGTTTTAAAACATTTAAAGTGTTTAAAAGGACTCAAACTATTTATATGCACCATGTGCTTAAGCAACATACAGACTCGGCCATCCAGCCTTTTGCTACAAACAGTACAGATATTTACATTTTCTAAGGAAAACCTGCCACCAAAATGCAAATGTGGTTGATGCTATTGCTAATGTGTCAGTGGTTGCCAGGGTGTTGCTATATGATTGCTAAGGAGTGTTTGTTAGGGTGTCATTAAGGTTTTCTGAGTGGTTTTAAGTAGCCTACTATGTTACTAAGTGTTGCTTTTTTACTATGTGTTTGAATGCTTTTAATTTACTTTGTGGTTTGTAGGGTAATGCAAACCCAAGTCCAAGTATTTGCTAATAAAAGTGGTTGTTGTATGCTTTGCTAAAGTGTTCTAAGGTTTTTAGGGTGGTGCTAAGAGATTTCTTATTGCTAGGTGGTTGCTAGGGTACTTGCAAGGGCAATGCTAACCCTGGGGGAGGGGGGGGGGGGGTACACTTCAAGAGTACATATTGAAATAATATACTTAATAAAATACACTTAAGTGTGAACTGGATGTAATTAATTGCCTGCTATTTGCAATTAACAATTAATTACAGTGGATTATATACCCACTTAAGTAGGACTTAAGTCCATTTTTGTATGTAATTTCATACTTATTTCTTTTGTCTTTAAAAGACTGCTGAGTGTAGTAACAAACACTTATGGTAAACTAAAACATACTAGAATGCAATTTCTATTGAAACTTGTATGTCATGTATTTCAATTTATATGTGATTACGATGAAGCTGCAATTTAGTATATTTAAAATATATTAACTTTAAATGTAATATCAAATAACACACTACAGTTAAAATTAAAATACTTCACATATGCTTTAGTATGTTGGTCAAAACATCAAAATAAGTGTCAGTCTTTACAGTATGACAAAAGATTATCAAACAAATCAAAATGCATTTTAATTATATTATGTTGTTATTTATATTGTAATCTATAATATGTACCATAAAGTACGATCTTTAACTTGACATTATTACAAAGAGAACATTTTAAAAGCGTATAATGAAACTTCTTCATGAAAGTGTCTGTCTTTAAGGTCATTTAAGTGGCCTTTTAATTCATGAATATTATGTTAAAGTATAGTTTTAAGTGCTCATTCAATACAATCAATAGCACAGCTATCTTTAACAAGCTGTACAATTTGAGGGATTATTATACATGCTGACTGAGCAGATAAAAACGCTCCATTTCCCATGTTCCCCATCCATTCAAGGGGAAACACTGGAGCATCTCAAACACCACCATCTCACTGTCAGCAGAAAGGATGCAGACGGAGCGAGAGAGAGACATTTAATTAAAACGCACAATTGAGTTCGGTGTCCCGACAGCTTGTTACGCTTTAATAATTCACTGTTTGCTGAGGTCCTGGAGATGTGACGGCTATGCTGTGTAGAATCCTGTTAGGTAATGAGAAGATCTGGTGGCCATAGAGTCGACAGCGAGCCTCGGCTGAAACCCAACAGTGACTCCTGCAATCATGTAGAAACTGGAGCGGAGATGGGAAACGGAGCTCGGTGAGGTTCTGTGACTGGTTCGTGTTGGGGTTTGACTGGGCCTGAGCTCCAGCGGCTAGCGGAGCATCTCTGATAAACACAACTACTCTTAGAGCGCCGACTGATCACATGTATCGAGTTAATGCAAAGTTTAGCAGTTTAAGAGTGCGGCATTTAATATTGACCAGTACTGAGTGGAAGATTTAGTCACAGTTGCTTTGCCAGTCTCCTGCCCTACACTAAATCTTCATGGCACATGTAATCTGTGTTGTGTACATTCGGATGACTATAATCCCAACACAAGGTTTTTTATTATCAAATGAAGTATTCCCCAACATTTGAATGGCCTTTTATTTTCAAATGAAGCATTCCTCAACATTTGAATGCCTTAAGAACATGAATGGGTGACCTGGGACTGCCACAACCAACAGGTCAAGCAAGAGGAAGTTCAGATGGCAAAAAAGAGAGACTTATTTAGTTGTTTGTACAAATGCAAACAAAAAAATGAAACAGACTTTGGTCATTAGTATAGCAGTGAACATGCTGACACATTGATTAAAATGATTTCATCACTTGCAAAATGTCATTGAGTACAGTCAAAAAATCTGAAAAACAAATCAATTCCATGTGAAATGTGAATAAAATTAGTGGATAAATGATCCAATCAAACCCTTGTGAAAAATAACCATGCTTAAAAATGCTGTAGTGCACTTCAAATTCTTCATTATGAAATTACATATAAAGATGTACTCAAGTCTACCTAAGTGGGTCAGACAGCACTCTAAAGTTCAGCTAATTGCACATTTAAACTATATAATAAATTTTAATTGAATGGAAAATAACATGCAGTTAAGTGTTGAAAAACATTACATTCAGTTCACACTTAAGTACAGTATATTATTTTACATTTTAAAAGTATAAGCTTCTTTTTCACAAGGGAAATTCTAAACACCAGACTGACAAAACCTCAAGGCTCAAATGCTTGACGTGTTTTTGAAAACCCTTACGGCTCCTCAGACAATAGGTCACTTTGCATGTATTTGCTTTTGCAAAGGCGGGCAAATCCAAACAAAAGTATTGCACTGATGATCTGCAGTTGATCTAGCCCTATAGAGATGTCATTTTGAAGTAATTGGATATCTGCATTTCTATGACGCAAAGATCAACCTGTAAAGCCAAAACCCTTGAGCTGTATTCACTCCTGTTACATACACTCTCAAAAATAAAGGTTCTTTATTGGCATTGATGGTTTCATGAAGAATCTTTAACATTTATGGAACTTTTACATTCCACAAAAGATTCTTTATAGTGGATGATTGTTCTTTAGATTACTAACAGTTTCTTCACACTAAGCAAAAATGGTTCTTTTAAAAACTGTTCACTGTAAGGTTCTTTGGGGAACCTTCTTTTGGAACCTTTATTTTTAAAAGTGTAGTAACTTTTAAGCTTATACTGTATTGTGTTGTATTTCAAGGAAGTATTTTTTGGTTACACTATATTTTAAGGTGTCGTTATTACAGTGTAATTATACTTTTAGGAAAAGGAAAGGGAAGGGAAGTGGTGTGTGGCCAAGTATGGTGACCATACTTGGAATTTGTGCTCTGCATTTAACCCATCCAAGTGCATGCACACAGTAGTGAACATACACCCGGAGCAGTGGGCAGCCAATGCTGCGTCGCCCAGGGAGCAGTTGGGGGTTTGGTGCCTTGCTCAAGGGTCCCACCTCAGTCATGGTATTGAGGGTGGAGAGAGTTCTGGTTATTCACTCTCCCCACCTACAATCCCTGCCGGACTCGAACCCACAACCTTCGGGTTACAAGTCCAACTCTCTATCCATTAGGCCATGACTGCTAGGGTTTAGTTTGTGGGTTGTGGGCAGTCGTGGTCTAATGGATAGAGAGTCGGACTTGTAACCCAAAGGTCGTGGGTTCGAGGCTCGGGTCCGGCAGGGATTGTAGGTGGGGGGAGTGAATAACACTCTCTCCACCCTCAATACCACGACTGAGGTGAGACCCTTGAGCAAGGCACCGAACCCCCAACTGCTCCCCGGGCGCCGCAGCATTGGCTGCCCACTGCTCTGGGTGTATGTTCACTACGGTGTGCATGCACTTGGATGGGTTAAATGCAGAGCACAAATTCCAAGTATGGGTCATGATACTTGGCCACACACCGCTTCCCCCCCTTTCCCCTTTAGGGTTACTTGCATGAAATCATGCATAATTTATTGTTATTGTAATAATAAGTACATGTGACATATGTAACAAGGAAACCTTAAAATAAAGTGTTAACTAATTTTTATATTCCAGTATTTCTATAAAAGCCCAGGAACCAACACTCTTTGTTTAGACAATGGCAAGAAAATGAACAGAAAGCTTAATAGTTTTTTTGTGTGTGTGTTGTTGTTTTTTTTACCCTTAAAAGCTTTTTTTTACCTACTTAAGTATAGGACTTAAGTACTTTTTTTTCATATTTACTCCTGTTGTCTTTGAAATATGGCTAAAGTGTACTGCTAAATGTACTGACAAGCATTTACGATGAACTAAAATATACTTTAATGTCATTTCTATTAAAAATTGTGTGTCATGTATTTAATTGTAATTTGTAATTGCACATTTGTAATGATGAAATTGCAATCAGAATATCTGCTTCAGTTCAAATAATTAAATTAAATGAAAAACTTTTAATTTGACATTATTACAAAGTGCACTTTTAAAACTGTACTTAAGTGTGTTTAGAAAACAGTCATGAAAGTGTCTCTTTTTAAGTTCACTTAAGTGTCCTTTTATTTTATTAATATTATGTTATCTGCAAGGACAGGTTTTAAAAATACTTTTAAGATGAAGTACACTACAAGTGCACATTTAACACAAGCACACTTCTTTTTTCATAAAGGTAGCTTATATGAGGAAGTTTAATAATCTTTTGAATTACTATACAGATTTCTGTAATGTTATTAAACTTTACTGAATGTTTTATGGTGACACAAACCAACTCTTCTCACAAAAAAATCACAGAATTAATCAAAACCAGTACTTACTAATGACTGTGCTGTTGTTTTCCCACTAAAAATGAGGTCACTTCCTAGAGAATTATGTCATTGGGAGCTGTCTTTTGATACTCAAAGGGATTTTACAAAAGTCTAACAAAATGAAAAGTAAAATTAAGGACAGAGGAAAATCAAAACTGAAAATTATCAAAAAAAAATGATCATATGTTTTGTTTGAAACATTTAAAGAAATAAAAATGAAAGAAACTATTAAATTGCCAGTTTTTCGAGTACATACTGAATTTCATGTTGGCAACATCAGCTCAAGCCAAAGTAGTACAATTATTTGTGTTTACTTATCATGATGTTGTGATAGAAGTATGATGGTATGATGGTATGAAGGTATGATGTCCATATTTTGAATGAAGAATAATAATGAATAATGTCCTGCATCAGAGGACTGACCTGTATCAGAGCTGATGTCATTCTCAACCTTGGCTGAGATTTCTCATAATGCATAAGTGTCAGCATGTAACCCTATGCAGACATTAAACAATAGCAGCTGACTCGCTGGCCAGAAGCCCACGCTGCATAATGCATGATCCGCAGCATGCAGAATCCACCCAACCTTTATCTTCCACAACACTTAAAACTTTCATGACGCTCGTGCTTTTTCAGGACTCAGGAGAGCCCAAATCGAATCAGATCTGAATAATAATACGGCCTGCAGCAGGTAATCCCCTTTATCCAAATCTGTAATTTCTGTTTTTCATCCTTCATACACCATCTAGCTGAAACAAACACTCTGGAGCTGTGAAATCGCCGCTAACAGTGTGTTATCACGGAGGATGAGGTGCCCATTAAAGATTCAGAGACCTTTAATAAGTAAGACGACCCTGACACTCCTTCCTTGCTATGAGTTTTTGGTGACAATGAAGCGAGGTGCATCAATTATTGACCAGCCGAGAGACAGCAGGCACAAGACGCTGGAACTATCTACGGCCGTCACCCCACCAGACCAGTTAATTGTCACGGCAGGACAAAAGAAATGTGGACAGCATTACTTATTTACCTCATTCTTTACTGCCATGATTAGACATGCTCATAAAATCTTGCTGGGAAGCCCTGGTCGAGTTTCAGATGATAATCCCACCCAGGGTACGCCGCCGACTCTAATCCAGGGCATCCGATCTCACCTCTTTCTTGAGGTTTCTTCATGGCCCCATGCATGACTGAGATGTCAAGTGCTCAGGCCACATCTATTGATAAAATGCATTTGATACTGTTTACCGTAGCTTAAGTTAATTACATGGCATTATCATTAAATGTGCATTATAGCCGCACTGAACTGAGGTGACATTGGTGCATTGGTTAATTATGCATTAGACTGAGCTAGAATGGAGGCGAAAAGCTGCATGACTGTGTAAAATGTGGACTTGACATTTATTTATACCGTAGACCTTAATAACGGTAGCCGGCGTATTTAATTTACAATGAAAATGAGATGATAAGTGACACATTTTTTATAGTAGAGTATATCACGAGAATACCAAAAACTGTAGTGATTTGTATAAAATAGTGTTTTAAATAGATGATATTTGAATAAATGTGCTAGGGGTGCCAAAATGATATTGGAAGACAAATCTCAACAATTATCTGTGAAAATTTCTGTCACGACTCCTTTTAAGCCTTGTATTATATTGCGGGTCAAATTTGACCCGAAGTTATTTCTGGTAAAATATGAGTTTCTTCTTATTTTGTGACTTTTTCTCATTTAGGACCTTGACGATGCATGCCAAGTTTGGATACTCTGATTTGTGTGTGTGAATGTGCGTGCAAAATTTGTATTATAATTATGATGTTACGACATATTTCATACTTAGAGGCAGCCGCACAAAACCAAAAATAATTTTGGTATGTCATTTTCTCATCTACCCTCTCTAAGGGTACGTTTACATGACAGTCATGTCCTGAAAATGGAAATGTTTTTCGTTTGTGTTTTTGAAAATTTTCGCATACATCTGCAGTTCTGCGAAAGTGACTAAAAACACTATATTATACACGTCAGGCCAGTAGATGGCGATGTCTCTTAGTAAAGAAACACTACATACCTATAGACTGAACATGTAATACGTACGCACATGACTCCACCATTTTCACAAATTTGTGTTTTTGAAGTTTACGCAGAGACGATAATGGTATAATTTGCAAAAACGTGCACTTTGAAACCCTTTTTCAAAAGTTTGTGTTTTAAGGCCCACAAAATGCCATTGTCGTGTAAATAAACAGCCAAAACACACAAAAAGTTTTATGTTTACAGTTAAAAATGGTGTAGTGTAAACCGCACCCCCTAAGGGTATTTACAGTATTTGCATTTGGCAGATGCTTTTATCAGAAGAACTTTACGCTGTGTTGATGGTGTATATTTTTACAAGTTTATGCGTGTTAAAAGAACGGTATGGTTTGTCTATTTTTGCTACTTTGAAGCCCCCAACAGTTAAAGGCAGGGTAGGTGATTTGGTTCAAAAACATTATTTGTTATGCTGTTGAAAGTCTCTTCACATCCCGATAGCAATCATCTAACTAAGTGGTCCAAATGTATTTAAATTTTATTTATATACTATGGAAGGTGTAGGACCATAAAATTTCGTCCAATCATATTTCTCGGCCCGATAGTCCTCGCTACGATAGGCTACCTTCCTGTCAACATATGTATTTGCATACCTCCGTGCACACTGTTCACACAGACATGATACGTCATCAGCGCGTTCATGACGTGATTGCAGACTGAGAGAGAATGAAAGGCGTTATTATTGTTATATTATCCGCTTTGTACTGTAATGTTTTCTCAGCGGTGAATGAGAGATGAGGTAATCTGATAGCGCTCCATTCAGTCCTCCACCTTTGGAGGAGGCGTGGCTTTGGAGAGTGATTTTGCAGGGAGGGTGGGATCTTATGCTTTCAAAGCTAGCTTGCTATTGCCAGCCTTTCTGAAATCGCCAGCCGTACCTTTAAGTGAGTGGAATTCAGTGGATAGCTATACCAAGGTTAGCAAAAAAAAAAAAAACCATAATGCTCCAGTATGCAAGAAGGAGACCAGAGGCTGTTTTATTTTTTGAATGGATGTCAATAGAAGAGAGGCTTCTCTATGCTGAATAAACTGCTTATCATTTAATGAATCGACAGCATATCAGCTAATCTTCAAAATACTTGCCCTTAAACATTCATTGTAAATTGTTCTATTTTTAGAGTTTACACCAAAAAAGGACAATTTTGTGACAAATAGGATTCAGTTTTTCTATGGTATCAGTACAGAGTGATAGACTTGTACAAAATTCACTGATGGCAAGGCTGTAATGTGATTGGTTATCAAGGCACATATGCCATTTGGCCATTTGTTGCTGCCATAAAGCAATATGCCCTTTTCACGGATCTTCATGTTATAATACTAAGTTTTTAACACTATTATAATAATAAGTTATAATACTGTTAATGTTAAGTTTTAAATATGTTCTCTTGTTTAATTTTTTTGTAATGTGCGAGAACTGGTAATGTAAATTTTTGTTCTTTCATAGTGAATTATTCTTATGTTATTATATTATTATGTTTAGCAAGTGAGGTAACCACACTGTAAAACATAGTAAGACAGTTCATTACGGGTATCACTGTTTAGCGTGCTGGCTAAGCATGCTAAAATTAGCAGCAACACTTTCAGTAATTTGTGAAAACCATAAAAATGGCTTTTTGCCCTTACTGTGTTTTTTCGTTTGTTTCTCCCTCTGCAGCTTGAGACTGTACAGTAGGCCTAATAATACTGCACTGTCACAGCTGTCCCGCTCACCCGCCCTTGTCACATGATCCCACTCTACTGCCCAAAGAGTCAGCCTGGACCTGACGTCTCCGATTTCCTTCCTGTTTACAAGTCATGCTTTCTGACCATTTAGGGGTCATGATCTATTGTATCTCTGAATAGTGGTATCTATGACTTTTCCAGCCCATATATCCCAGCATTTATTTATTTGTTCATTCATTCAGTCATTAATTTATAATATGTTCATAATCACGTCAGGCATTTCTTTGACAACAGTTTATTAATAATTAGTCCTTGCTTAATTAAAAAAATAATAATTTAATTTATCCAGAATTTTACTTCATCATCAAGAACCATAACTACTAAACACATACAGATAAAGTGTATTTCATTTAGAACTTTTACATTAATAATTGTATATACAAAAACATATTTATAATGTACATATGTAAAACGAATGCAATCTAAAAATAGCCTATGTTTATGCTATCATGGAGCAAGATGGCAGGAGGGATGTGGAAAGTTACTTTAAACTGCACTGGAACAGCTGATGTAAATTTTAATGAAATCTCCTGAGATATCCCACATTTGGTATAAGGTGCATGATATTGAGATTCACAATGCAAATCATGTTATTAATAATGTTGTCTCTCACCACAACATTTAATATTAGAAACAACTTATTGTCATTAATCAGATATGCTGTTAGAAAATAATTCAATTAAAAAAAAAAAAAACAGAAAATTACCAGCACCATATTCCATTTCCTTCAACACTAAAACATAATTCCTTCATATTAACATGGTACATTGGGCCGTAGGTTTACAGTTGAAAATATTGACAATTTACCAAATAGTTCTTACAATAAAACACTGTCCTCTGGATTTTACTGTGAAATCTCTGTCATTTTCTCTCTTAAACACCGCTTGAGTTGAGTTAAGACAAACACGACCAAGCAAAATTTAGTACAGTATTTTAACGTAAGAAGCGTCCGTTACTGTTTCTGGTAAAATCCTGGCAATACAGTGCATGTACGTGAAGCAGAAGGCTGCTAATGTCAGGGTGTGGTGTCTAGTGGTCAACATGCTCGCTCTAATTCTAGGTCCTGTTGTGTAATTATCAGCTATTAAAGTCTACAGTGTTTGGAAAACATGCATTTGTGTAGAAAATGCATCCATACAGAGAGGCTGAATTACAGTAGGCTGAACATGGTGCGAGAAATCTCCACCAACCATTGATAGCAACAGGACGGACGACCATAACGAACTAAACATGGGTTAGAAGCCAACAATTGTTAAACGATTGCGTAGCAGACACTTTTAAACTAGCAACTTGCAACAATTAGGGGTCAGCTCTTTGAAAGTTTAACCCCTATGCCACATCACCCCAAATACTCCATCAGCTTCAAGGTGAAATGCTGGTTCATTTTTTTCATATTTTCTAGGATGCAGCACAAACCAATACCACAGTAGCATTATATATTGCTATAATACATTAGTAAATGCATGTTTAAGAGAGACATTGGGAAATTGGAAGATGCTCAGTGTAATGTGTGTCAAGTAAACTGGTTAGATTTATGGCAAATCTGTGCATGCTAACTGATGATTGACAGCAGCCATAGTTATCCTAATAATATTTGCTCACGCATTGTCTTTGTGCATTGTTTATTCATATTGAATGACGCACGTTATGGTAAACCCGATATTATCAATGTAAAGCTCCAAGCTTTTATAATGGGATTCATTTTGTGGGCATATCATTTTACTACAATTTCTGTCTTCAGCAGTGATTAATTAATTGTTTTAGTTCATTTATTATTAATATATGAGATAAAATTAATAAAAAATATGTCATTCTAATAGAATTATTATTATTATTTTCACTATTTATTTATTTATTACATGTAAGTCTTGTTTGTTTTTGATTAATAATGAATCTTGCATATTCTATGCACATTTGGATCTTGCAATCATTGATTCTCTGTGTACACATTGAAATTGAAGTTTTTATTTCATTTTAGCTGACACTTTTGTCCAAAGTGGCTTTATCACGTAAGTCCTCTTTATTTTATTTCCTGAAGTCATTCATCAAACCTCTTTGTTTCCTTCATGCGTTCCATGTTTCCATGAAGCGCTACTGTATTTCAGGCCCTGTGTTCACCTCTTCAGTATTTTACGACCAGAATGAAAATAACACAGACAACATTTGAAATATTTTGAGCCATTTATTTATTTATTCACTTCAATAATAATTTTCAGGTAGTTTTATGTTTGGTCAGTGCCCATGTGCGCCCCTCTACATTATTCAAAAATCAAATAAAAACTGCAGTGTGTACAGTATGCGTCTGCCTTGTGTGGACTCTATTGACCAGGGGGTCCCCGGGAGCAAAAACACCTGTGTATCGAGTGGCGGGACTGCTGAATTGAAATGAAATCTGAGTACAAGAGAGGGGAGAGATGTGTACTGATCATTCAGGACAGAACCATCGCCTGGAATTCTGCAAGAGATCAGAGACACAATTCATTCGGGTTTGCTCTAGATGCTCAAATAAACGACGTACAATCATATACCGCAGTTCCTTTTTATATATGACAATATTTAAATTGCATCTAACTTTACATGGATGTGAGTTAACAGCTACTTAACTCGTGCACTTGCGTTCATATGAATAGAAATCAAATGGAAACAATCGCAAAACTGTCTGGATCAACAGTGTGTTAATTACGAATGACGGAAATATTATATAAAAGTCATGATTACCATCTACTCCAATCTTGCCATCGCTATCATCGTCAGCAGCCGATAGGAAACCCTTTGTCTCTTTATCGGTCAGTACGCGAGCTCCAGGTGAGAACCGCTGCAAGAAAAACCTGGAAGGACATCAGAAAGAGCATCATCTCCTGTCCCACATCAGACAGCCCTCCTGTCCGGGAAGGAAATGCTTAAAATATCGGTACGCAGACAGAGACAGAACGTATTCAAAGCAGGAGGATAAAGCGTCTTTCTTAATTAAAAGGCTGCAGCTAGGTAATCCCTTTCTGTTTTTGCATGCTTAATAATTCATGTGCTTGGAAAGCCAGCCCAGTAAGATAAAAGGCTGAAATCTGTTGTTCTTGCACTGATCCTGTCAATTATCTGCTCTTTGCATGTAGACTTGTGTGAAAGTTCCTACTTGAGTTCTTCCTCCTCGATGAATCCGCTGGCATCGTTGTCCAAGATGTTAAAGACATTCTTCACTTCCTGAGGGCTTTTCTTTGTCAGACCACACAGCTGGAAGAACTTTTTGGGGTTGAAGGAGTCAGGAGCTGGAAGAAGACCAATCAAACAACCAATTAAAAACATGGTAAGTGACTGTGAAATCTGACACTGCCATATAAGGAGCAGCTGAAATCAGACGTTCACAAAAACTTCAAAGCTTCCTAATCTGCTGATAAGGCACAAACATGCTGCTGATACCGGAGAGACAGTGTCTCCTATACCCTGTTCCAAACAAACTCTCCATTTAAAACCACTGGACTACATAAAAACAAACGACAAGACGTTTCGGTGTTCTTCCAAACACCATCTTCAGTTGTACAAACACTCTGGCAAAACATACACGTAAGTCACATGACCTGCAAACATGTAGAAGTCACATGACTACCAAGTTGTCCACACAGTATGCTTGTCAGATCTGATGGTATTCCCCGCCGCTTACAGTGGTCTCCCTCCTCATCTTGCAGCGAAGCCCCTTGATCTCTCCATACAGCGCCGTGGCATAGTTTCTAAAACAGCATTATATGCATCGGACAGATGATGTCTTAAACCCCCTCCTCTTTTCAGTGAGCGACGCTTGACCGTCACATAAATCGCCTCCTTTACACCTCTTTCAAAACACCTGTCTACTATGTCCAGGATCCTTACCTCATGATCATGTTATGATCATGGTCATGTCTCCTACCTTGACAGTCCTTGAGTGCACTGTCGATGGCGTCAGCGGAAAGGATAGATGTGAGTGACATGGTCCTGGAGAAGAAAAAAAAGAAGAACACTATTAAATAATTCATTGATTTTTACAAGCAGTAGCCATATATAATACAATATAATATACAGTTCATTTACACAAACCAGGCTGGGCTACATTTATTTAAATAAATCTTGCTTGGTTAAAAAAAAATTAAATAAAACAAATAAATAAAAATCGACTAAAGAAGTTGCTGGCATTGATAGATAGATAGATAGATAGATAGATAGATAGATAGATAGATAGATAGATAGATAGATTAGAATTACAAAATATACTAGAATATACATGTACATTAGGATATATATACAGTATATATATATATATATATATATATATATAATATATATATATATATATATTCTAATGCATTTTTATCAAATAAAACTTTCATATGCATGCTTTTTCAATGCACTTTTCAGTATAAAACGTGTATATGCATGTATTTGAATACTGAATTCATATACATGCAGCTTTGGTGCAGTTTTCATTATTAAATGCATACAACTTGAGGATAATTCTCAGAAAAACAAACCTAAAGCAGTACGCAATATGCTGCTAAACACAAAAAGAGATTCGCTGATTCGCTGGCAAAGAGCAGACACTTACCTCAGTGAAGTTCTCCCGGCAGGCGAGTCAACAGAAGTAAGGCTGAGTGGTGACTGCGAGTCTGTCCAGGTGCGATTTATATAGATCTGAAGGCAGTGACAATGGGTAATTCTTGAGTTACCTGTCTGTGGATCAAATTCTAACTCCCAGGCCCTGGCTCAAATTACTTACCTAACTAATTAACCTGTACTATTTATATCTCTCTGTGTGTGTGTGTGTGTGTGTGTGTGTGTGTGTGTGTGTGTGTGTGTGTATGGGCCAGCCCTCAGACATCTGTGACGCCCTTGTAAAAGGCAAATTAAGTAATAAATGCTTTGCTGTCACATCCCTCCCATCCTATATCATAATACACACATCACAAAAGCCCTCACACTCGTTCACCTCTCTCATGTACATCCGATCCTCCTCTCAGTTTGGTCAGTCCATCCCTCCCTCTTTCCCTTCTGCTTTACATGAGGTCATTCTAAATTCCTCATTAGAATATTATATAAACGCTTTTATATTGCATTTCTATTGGGACGTGGGGACACTCTGGGATGCTCGAAAACCACCTTTCCTTGTGTTTGCTTTAATTTATGGCTTCCAGATCTTCTTATAAATCCCATAATCTGGGATTTTTTTTATATTTTTGATTTTTTGACTTTGTAATCTGCTCCATATTGTCTTTATGAACAGATGGGACCCCCTAATCCACTGGTCACCAGATGCAAAACTAATTCATAGGTACAGCTGTGGACAGTCTGTGTTGTTATAGAGAGTTTATCCTTCTCATTTCACCCTCCATAGGCAGACAAACAGCGAGCTGTCATTTTTCCTCTGCTGATTCAGGGATACAAGGTCACCTTTTGACTGGTGCCCAATAGCACACTGTAATCAATGTTTAAAATGCACCTGCTAGACGCATATATTATGTAAGAGGGTGCAATATGTCAGTGCTTTATGGTCTCAAGTGCAGGAAAAGAAAAAAAAAACTGACACTGCCTAACTTTTTGTCACCAAACCCCATGTTACAATTCATTCGAGGTGTTGTTTCCATCAGAGCGATGGGGTTACACACAGCGCATCCTTCATACATGTGTAACAGATACACTGACGGTTTTTCTTCAAGTGTCTAATATGTCCACACAGATATTGATTTGACTTTTCTAGTTATATTATCTCATGCTTTAAAGGCTATAAACAGAAAAATATGAATAAATAGTATTTGTTTAGGTGTCAGCGCATGGATGTTTTCATGACATTTGCATCATATGCATTAACTTTTTTAATCAAGATTTTTTTCTTAAAATATTCAGTTTCTCTGATTAATGCTGCATGCATAATACTGTAACTGGCAAAGAATCAGCAGGGGTTTTTTTAAGAAATCATTACTTTTATTTAGTAGTGATGCATTAAATTGATCAAAATGACATTAAGGGATTCATAATGTTACAAAATATTTCTATTCATCAAAGAATCTTGAGAAAAACGATTCACGATTTCAACAAAAATATGAAGCAGCACAACATTTTCAAAATTATAGATAAAATAGCATGATTTCTGACTGGATTAATGATGCTGAAAATTCAGCTTTGCATCACAGTACATTTTAAAACATATTTAAATAAAAAAAACAGTTATTGTAATAATATTTCACAATATTACTGCTTTTACTTTAAATGAATAAATGCATACTTGATACGCATCAAAGGCTTATTTCAGAATTTATTTATTTATTTATTTGAACAGGTTGGCCTAAATATTGGCTTGTTGGTGAGTAATCTTTGAAATAGGGGCCTTGTTTCTTAATAGTTTATAATAAATGTCTTTACTGTCATTTTCTATCTTTTTAATGCATCTTTGCTAAATAAAAGTAGCCTATTGTTTTTTTTAACTTCTTACAGACACCAAACTTTTAAAGGTAGTGTATTTCGTGACAGCTGTGATTTTACATGATGTTAATCGGTATGTAGTACATTTTATGTGAGGATTTTTAATTTGTTTTACTAATGCATCTGTCATTATGATAGCAAGTAG
Source organism: Tor tambroides (assembly GCA_021397915.2). NCBI lineage: Eukaryota > Metazoa > Chordata > Actinopteri > Cypriniformes > Cyprinidae > Tor > Tor tambroides. Next base: position 75,911 of record JAFVLL020029973.1, read on the forward strand.
GTCAATTTGGCACATGGTGCACCTGCTAGTATCAACTTCTATAAGCATTTACATTGACAGTCATGTTTGAGTGCATCACAAACGACTGCGTTAACGCATACTAGCGTGCCTATTGAGTTGCATGGCCCATTTAAATTCATTAGGACGAGGTGTTTGCTGTGACATGTTTTGGGACACTCCATGCGTGGGATAACCCAGCGTGATGCTGCACAGAGAGAAACCCAAGAGCCTGAGGCTGACAAGGACACCGGATACAGAGGTGCTACTTACCCTGCAACACTGATGTCATGGGCCATGATGATACCTCATATCCTATACGGTTACTGAACAATCATTTATTCATTTACGTTTGCTTATTTTCTCTTCAAGCACTAAGTTACTCTACATTGACCTCTACTAAGGTGTCTGTTTTGGCAGAGCTCTGCTACTTTTAGTACGTCAGAGCCTTACTAGCCTAGCATGCTACTCTTTAGCAACTACACTCAGATAAAAAAGTGCAAAAAACTGTACTTTTAGGACAGCAGCAGTACCCTTTGAGAGATGTCTTTGCACCCCTAAAAAATTTACAGTATGGTATCTTAAAGATACATATTACTATTACAAGGTACTTATATGCATCCTTTAGGGGTAAATATGGTACAGTAGATGTCCCTTATATAAAGGGTGCTGCAGTTTTTCCTGACATTGTAGATACTAAACAAATTTTCAAAAGTAAGTAAAAGTGTATGTTTTTACTATCTATTCACTAGTTGTAAAGTAACGCCATCTAGTGGAAGACTTAAGCTAAAACGGGGAAAAGTTAGTTTGCTTGTTTATTTATTTGAACGGGTGAATATTGGCTTGTTGGTGAGTATTTCTAATCTTTGTAATAGTTTATTATAAATGCTTTTACTGTCATTTTTGATCAGTTTAATGTGTCCTTGCTCTATAAAAATTAAAAAAAATTCTAGTGCTGTCAAACGATTAATCGCGATTAATCGCATCCAAAATAAAAGTTTTTGTTTACATAATATATGCATTAGTACTGTGTATATTTATTATGTATATAGAAATACAGACACATACAGTAAATATTTTGAATATTTACATGTATATATTTATATTCTTATATTTTATATTATATATAAATATACTGAACATATACACATAACATATTTTTCTTAAATATATAAATATATGTATACTCTATATTTCTTAAATATATTTTTCTTATATATATGTGTGTATATTTATATATACATAATAAATACACACATTACACACATATATATTATGTAAACAAAAACTTTTATTTTGGATGCGATTAACCGCGATTAATCGTTTGACAGCACCAAAAGAAAAAAAAACCCCAGCTATTTTAAATTGATTAAATTATTTTATTTGAACAGATAAGCTTTGGCTTGTGAGTAACTATAATCTTTGTGAATGTAGGTATTTCACATATGCAGTAAAACCCAATGAATGCATGATCCACCAAACAAACAGCCATTAATAATAAAACATTTTTTAATGTTTCCAGTTTTTATGGCAGTGGTCCCAAATAACCCACCAAATATAAATGCATTTTTGTTTTGAACTGGAAATGTGGTTATAAACTTTCTGCATGCAGCTGGAGTGAAAAGCAGTTTTGCGAGAAGAAATGAAAAGAAGTCTATATTGAAAAAGAATATTTATTCTTTTCGTATCATCCGTTCCCGTAAAAGTGCATCAGATTTTACAGTAAGCAAAGTTCATATTTAAGACAGGAGACATAACCGCTACATTCACAGTCATCGTTTTGACAGTGTGCTGCATGGGAGGAAACTCCCCATAAGCATCATGTGTATAAAAATTATTTATAGTAAGATGAAAATGGGAGGTCTTGGGCAAAGTTGTTCCTTCAGAGCAAGAGGTGTTGTTGGTCAGAACCCATTTATGCCTTAACCAAGGCAGCGAACTCTGTCAGAAAGAAACAAACAATCAGATCTAGTATTGTTAAATATCTGTTTTAACCTTCTATAGCATGCATTTTAAGTGCATATTAAGTTGCATTTAGAATATTTGAGTCTTGACTGACCATCAACTCCGATCTTGCCGTCACCATCAGAATCTCCAGCCTTCAGGAAAGTCTTGGTCTCGGCGTCAGTCAGTGCCCTGGCATCAGCCTTGAAGTTCTGCAGGAACAGTCTGCAAACGCACAATTCGTCAACTTACGAGAACGGAGATTTCATTTATGGTGTTTAAAAGCCCAATCAGTCCAGTTTAAGTATTAAAAAAAAGACTCTTACTTGAGTTCATCCTCCTCAATGAAGCCACTCTTGTCCTGATCAATGATTGCGAAAGCCTTCTTCACATCATCAGCAGACTTGCCGTGCAGACCGACCTTGGCGAAGAAAGCCTTGTGGTTGAAGGAGTCAGCAGCTGTGTGGGAAATACAGGAGCCTGATAAATACACGCTTTAACGGAGGACGACGTGTTAGAGATCTGTCTGCTCGTGGGCTCTCTCACCCTTGCATGCCTCCAGTGCTGCAGCGATGTCAGCGTCGTTCAGGACTCCGGCGAATGCCATCTTTAGCTAAATGGATATCAAAACAGCAAATATTACACACAGCTTTCATTGTTTGAGCTCCAAAAGCTCAGATGCATTTAGTCCAGTTATGTCTCCTCCATATGGACATTTAAAAGTCATACAGTTGTAGTTTGCTTTAATCTAATAACATTTCTTTTGTTTCATGCCATCAACCATGCAAATCCCATAAAAACAGCAAAAACTGAGTTACGAGGATGTTAAATCCCAAAGAGTCCGGTGTGTGTGTGACCACGGGGTCCTCTTAAAATAAACCAGCAGGCAAAAAGAAATCCCACAGCCGATTCAGATGAAGAGAAAATTTAGGATGCAAGCTTTTCATGTCCATTATTGACTGCTCCGAAACCAATTCAGGATGTACCTGTCCAGTTTTTTGTTTGTTTTTCTTCAGAGATAGACTGGGTCCCCAATGCAAACTCACCTCTTTTGTCTTTTGCTGCTGAAGTAGTTTCAGAAGACTCGAGCTGTGAACTGCAGTGATCTCCGGGCCCCTGATCTCCCCCTTATATACCTTCAGCGACTCCAAATATGAATCATAATGTAATAGACACCCGCCGGCCGAGGGGCCAGTTGACATGCGACCAGCAGACACACTGTACTATATTTATCTGCAAAAATGAAGATGCTTAAAAGGTGCGTTTGAAAAAAAAGTCCATCATATACTTGCTTGCTAATAATACACGCTGCTGATAGTGCATGGACATATTCCTATGGACACTTGCTCACCGGGTTATATGAAGGGAGACATTCGGGACACGAGATTTCGGTTTGTGCTCTGGGTATGGACTCTTCAGTTGTGTTTGCTTATGTTACTGGTTATATTGTTATCAGTTCCATGTAAAATGCTTCATTTGTTCATTTAGTCGTAATACTCTTCATTTTGCATGCGAGTTTTGTTTGTGCTTGCTGCCTTAGATTTTACAACATTAAAAATGTTGTCCGAAATTGTCCTGGTTTTCTTTTAATGCTGTTTTCTGTTTGGGTAAACTCCATTCTTCCTTTCAGTCTGCATTATATGCTCATGACTTGGATTTATGATGTTAATCTTGAACTTGAACTACACTAATATAAAGTTGGTAAATATTTTTTTTTCATTGAACTTATCAAAAAGGAGCAGATTCGCCTCTCTTAAGCTATTCTTGTGAATGTACAGAGTATATTATTAAGTGTGTCACTATTAATTCACTCCTGACAGTTGCATGCAACGTTCAAACAGCAGAGAGCAGCAAAGTTCATCCAGCTCTGGCTGGTTTTACACTCAGAAACTCTTCTACTTGTTCCACACCGTCGAAACTGTTTCACTAATGCTTAAGTTGTTTTATATTAGACATGTTCTCTTTTTGTCGTTTCTAAATAGCCTAAAATGTCTTTGTTTTCCTGTTGTTTTCATACTTTCTGATGGAAATGACTGACAAGCAGTTTGACCAATAGCGTGTAGGTATTGTACAGAAGCGACCAATCGTGTGCAAGAAGGCGGGATCTACAGAGAACGGTTCAAAGCAATGCAAATGTACACTGTCAGTAGGGAAATTTTGGCAATTTTAGGCCATTTTGAAATCCTAGCCAAGAAAACGAGGACAAAAGGTCACTCTAAATTAGAATTAAGGATAATTGTATACGTTGTATGAAAGCTTAAAGGTCTAATTAAGAATGTCACACCATTACGGTTAACAGCACATTATTGCAGGAGCATTGCCAGTTGCTCTAATGAAGTTGTGCCCGTTGCAGGGCGTTCAATGGGTTTTGGAAGACTTAGCTTGGCTGGCGCTTTGTTTAAATGTCCGATGAGCTATTCTGAGCATTCAAGAAGCTGCCATGGACTCTAATTGGGCATGTGAAAACTATCCTCTGCAAATCCCTTCCAGTGCATCTCAGCAAATCTCCCAGCCTTCCCTCGGCCAGCCTCGTGCCAAGAGCGGCCTGCAGGACATCCCTGACTGTGAGTGCATTATCATGAGAGCTGCCCGGGAGGACATCCGGCGATGGCGCGAGCCCAAAAGATTCAGCTTCAAAGACATGTTACACCAAAACTATATTTATTCCTCGTTTTTCACTCTTCCCCAGAAGTGCATTCAAGATTGTACATGTGCACAAGCCAATGGGCTTGAAATATAACATCCAACTAACACAAACAGTACCCTCATCCAGACACTGTACTCAAAACTGAGTCATAAATAAGATCATATAAAAAAGGTGTGAGCTGTCGTGAGTTCTGGTTCCTTGATATTGGAAGGGTCTTGGTCAGATGAAAATTTAAGCCTTTACAAGAGCAGCAAACTCTGTGAGATGAGACAGAGATGAGACTAGCGTTAGGCAATTCTGCAAATATCACCAATTTCATTTCCAAATAGCGTCAAGGGACTGTTAGTGTTGGTAAACTGCACTACTGCTCGTCATCCTACACTAAAGTGGAGCTTCAGTGGATGCTGCCAAGTAAACAGACAGTGTGAGAGCGTTTCGGCTCAGTTAATGGCGCTGTCACGTGCCCTACATTACGTTTGCTTTTTTCCCTTCTTCTTATTGTGACTATTTTGTCAGCTTGTTAGCTAGATAAAATAATCGGTAACACTTTATCTTAGGGTCTCTTAACTAGTTGCTTATTAGCATGCATATTACTAGAATATTAGCCATTTATTAGTAGTAATTAAGCACATATTAATGCCTTATTCTACATGACCTTATTCTACATCCCTAATCCTACCCAACACCTAAACTTAACAACTACCTTAACTATTAATAAGATTAGGAATTTACTGAGGGAAAAGTCATAGTTAATAGTGAATAAGTGTTCCCTGTTCTAAAGAGTTACCAAATAATCTAACTAACTCATATTTGTTGTTAAAATCGCAAGAATGACTTATGATAGTCTTAATATCCTTAATATATAAGAATGGGTTAAATTTTCCTTAAAAAAAACTTAACATTTGAATATAATAATGAATAGTATTATGAATAATAAATCTAAAATATGTATCTGAATCAATGTGTAAATATTAAATACATACGTAAAAAATAAAAATGTTTTTGCAAATATTCATTGTAAAGAAAACCTAAAATTTGATGGAAAACTGTGGGAAATGCGTGGAAAACTTCAAATTGGATGGAAAATGAATACATTTAAATGCATTTATGTTTTCAAACATTTTCACTTGGTAGCATCTATGAGTATGAGTTTAAAAATGTTACTGCAAATTTTCTGTGCAAAGAACTTTAAATGTGTGGAAAATGTATAATAAATATTATAAATAAATATATACATAAGTAAATATTAAAACATATGTAAAAAATGATATTTACAATTATAAATGTACATTTTAAAAAATGTTTCACTTGGTAGAATTCATAAGAAACAACTCATCTATTATTGCAATTTTTCTTTGCATAGAAACTGAATAAATACATGTGTGGAAAATGTATAGTAATACATAATTTGTCAAAATTGCATATGAATGAATGCATATAAGTAAATATTCAAACAAATATGTAAAAATATTATGAATAATAAATATAAAATGTGCATATCAATAAATGTGTAAATATTAAATATATATGTACAAATTACATATACAATTGGATTTTTTTTATCTTCATTTTTGTTTTTGAAATTTGCACATGAATAAATATATATTTAAGTAAATATTAAAACATGTAAAAAATATATCTACAATTTACATTTTAAATTTTTTTTTCACTTGGATGGGTTGAAAATATTATTGCAAATTATAAATATTGAAATATATATGTAAAAAAAAAGTATATCTACACTTAGAAATGTACATTTTTAAAAGGCCAGGATAAATGACTTGAAATCTGAATTATTGGCCTGACAAAAACAAGCAGAAATAACTCTTACTATTGAGCCCTGAGTTATGTTATGTTGTGATATTACGTGGGAAGAAAAGCTAAATGAATAAAAAAAATACCAAAAAACAATTTCAGGCCATTTTTCTTTGATTTCCTCTGTCATACACTGTAGGCTTTTCCCAACTTCTAAGGTTTATACCCAGCTTAGACCGAGCTTAGACTTCCTTTCTTGACTTCCTTTCTAGATCTCATCTGAGATGTAAATTGGTGTCAAAATGGCATTTTTCATGTACCTTCAGCTCCAATCTTGCCATCACCATCACTGTCACCAGCAGACAGGAAGGCCTTGGTCTCTTTGTCGGTCAGAGCCCTGGCAC
>JAFVLL020029973.1:82757-107757 GCA_021397915.2 Tor tambroides
ATTTCTTTTCAGAAGGGTAGCTTATATGAGTAAATTTACTTACAGATTTCTGTCGTATTAAACATGATTGAATGATTTATGGTGACACAATCCAACTCTTACCACAAAACATCACAGAATTAATCAATACCAATACTTACTGATGACTGTGCTGTTGTTTTCACACTAAAAATGAGGTCACTTCACAAAGGGTTTCACAAAATACTAACAAAATGAAAAGTGAAATTAAGGGCAGAGGAAAATCGAAACTGAAAAATATTAAAATGATATTATAAAAAAAAACAAACATGTTTTTTAAACATTTAGAGAAAGGAAAAATAAGAAACTTTAATAAAGTGCCAGTTTTCATGTTCATGTTTCACATTGGTAACATCTGCTCAAGCCAAAGTAGTAAAATTACTTATGATATTATGATAAAAGAAATCTCATATGATTTCCATATTTTGAACTAAGACACACCTAATGTCCTGCATAAGAGGATTGACCCGTATCAGAGCTGATGTCATTCTCAACCTTGGCTGAGATTTCTCATAATGCATAAGTGTCAGTATGTAACCCTACGCAGACATTAAACAATAGCAGCTGACTCGCTGGCCAGAAGCCCACGCTGCATAATGCATGAGCCACCGGCATTCAGAATCCACCCAACCTTTATCTTCCACAACACTTAAAACTTTCATGACGCTCATGCTTTTTCGGGACTCAGGCGAGCCCGAATCGAATCTGATCTGAATAATAATACACCCTGCAGCAGGTAATCCCCTTTATCCGAATCTGTAATTATTGTTTTTCATCCTTCATACACCATCTAGCCGAAACAAACACCCTGGAGCTGTGAACTAGCCGCGAACGGTGTGTTATCACGGAGGATGAGGTGCCCATTAAAGATTCAGAGACCTTTAATAAGTAAGACGACCCTGACACTTCTTCCTTGCTATGAGTTTTTGGTGACAATGAAGCGAGGTGCATCAATTATTGACCGGCAGAGAGACAGCCGGCACAAGACGCTGGAACTAGCACGTCTATCTACGTCTATCCCCACCAGACCAGCTAATTGCCACAGCAGGACAAAAGAAATTTGGCCAGCATTACTTATTTACATCATTCTTTTGCTGCCTTGATTAGACATGCTCATCAAATCTTGCTGGGAAGCCCTGGTCGAGTTTCAGATGATAATCCCACCCAGGGTACGCCGCAGACTCAAATCCAGGGCATCTGATCTCACCCCTTTCTTGAGGTTTCTTCATGGCCCCATGCATGACTGAGATGTCAAGTGCTCGGGCCACATCTATTGATAAAATGCATTTGATACTGTTTACCATAGCTTAAGTTAATTACACGGGATTATCATTAAATGTGCATTATAGTCGAGCTGAACTGAGGTGACATAGGTGCAGTTGTTAATTATGCATTAAACTGTGCAAGAATGGAAGCAAAAAGCTGCATGACTGTTTAAAATGTGGACTTGACATTTATTTATACCATAGACCTATAATAAGGGTAGCTGCATATTTAATTTAGAATGAAAATTAGACGACAAGTGACACATTTTTAGTACAGTAGGTTACATCACCAAAAAAAGCAGTATTAAAAGTTTACACCAAAAAAATACAATTTTGTGACAAATAAGATTCAGGTTATTTTTGGTATCAGCAAACAGTGACAGACTCGCACAACTCTGAGAAAAATTCATTGATGGCTGTCACACCCTAGGACTGTTTGTTGTGTTTTCTCCCTCATGTGCCCATATTTGGTTGTTCCTGTTCCTGTTCTCGTTATTTCATTATTAGTTGATCATCCTCACCTGTCTGTCGCTCATTAGTTACCCTTTATTAGTTGTGTTTAGTTCTCAGTTCATTGTCCGGTCTACTCTGTCACTATGTGTGCCTGCCTGCCCGCCCTGGATTTACCCTGTTGTGGATTATCAAAGACTGTTTGCATCGTTCATCTTCTTCCTCATGCATTCATTCCCACTGTAGCGTGACAATGGCAAGGCTGTAATGTGATGGGTTATCAAGGCTCATATGATCCAGGTTTGCCATTTGTTGCTGCCATAAAGCAATATGCCCTTTTCACAGATTTATAATACTATGTTATGTTATAATACTAAGTTCATAATACTATTAAAATAAATTATAATACTGTTTATGTTAAGTTTTAAATATCATACGTTCTCTTGTTACATTTTTTGCAATGTGCGAGAACTGTTAATATAAATGTTGGTGAATTATTCTGAATCCAAAAGGCCAATTTGACCCACACCATAAAAATCATACCCAGAATTTGAAGGTAATATGCACGTAAAAAAGGTGAGCACCTCTGTAGGCACCTCTCATTTTGCATAGTTCTGCACTATTATATGTAATTTTATAGTATATGTTTTGCGAGTGATGTAATCACACTGTAAAACATAGTAAGACGGTTCATTACGAGTACTAACTGTTTACCGTGCTGGCTAAACATGCTAAAATTAGCAGCAACACATTCAGTAATTTGTGAAAACCATAAAAAAGGCTTTTTGTCTTGACTGTGTTTTTTCTTCTTTTTCTTCCCTGCAGCTTGAGACTGTACAGTAGGCATAATAATCCTGCACTGTCACAGCTGTCCCGCTCACCCGCCCTTGTCACATGATCCCACTCTACTGTCCAAAGAGTCAGCTTAGACCTGTCGTCTCCGATTTCCTTCCTGTTTACAAGTCACAGTTTCTGACCATTTAGGGGTCATGATCTATTGTATCCCTGAATAGTGGTATCTATGACTTTCTCAGCCCTATATATCCCAGCAGCGCTACATGCGCCTCATTTACAGCTCGCAAGACACTGTAAGTCGTTTTCTGTTTCGAAGTTTTTTTTTCCCCTACATAATGGGGCGATTATTCTCTCCCCATGATGTACGTATGTATGTATTTATTTATTTATTTAGGTTCATAATCATGTCAGGCATTTCTTTGACAACAGATTATCAATAATCAGTCCTTGCTGATAAAAATAACAACAATTTAATTCAAACTAATTAATTTAATTTAATTAATTTAATTAATTCATTTAATTTAATTAAAAATTGTAAAGTTATCAGAATTGTTTATCACAAAACATGCCAGCATTGGTTTAGAGGTTGCAGAAGTGGAAGGTCAGCTTGTCAGTGCTCAGACCATACGCCGCACACTGCAACAAGTCAGTTTGCATGGCTGTCATCACAGAGTGAAGCTCCTTCTGAAGCTGGCTCACAAAAAAGCCTGCAAACAGTTTGCTGAAGACAGCCTGTCCAAGAGCATGAATTACTAGAACCATGTCCTGGTCTGATGAGACTAAGATGAACTTGTTTGGCTCAGATGGTGTCCAGCATGTGTGGTGGCCGCCCTGGTGAGAGGTACCGGTGTGTCTTGCCTACAGTCAAGCATGGTGGTGGTAGCATCATGGTCTGGGGCTGGAGTGCTGCTGGTACTGGGGAGCTAAGTTCATTGAAGAACATGGACTCCAACATGTACTGTGACATTCAGGCAGAACATGATGCCCTCCCTTCAGAAACTGGGCCAAACAGCAGTTTCAACATAATATCAACCTCAAACACACAGCAAAATGACAACTGCCTTGCTGATGAAGCTGAAGGTGATGGGTAGTAAGTATGTCTCCAGACCTGAACCCTATTGAGCACCATAGAGGCATTCTCAAGCAGAAAGGTGGAGAAGCATGTGCTCCCCAACATCCAGCAGCTCGCGATGTCATTGTGGAGTGGAAGAGGATGCCAGCAACAACCTGTGCAACTCTGGTGAACTCATGCCCAGGAGATTAAGGCAGTGCTAGATAACAATGGTGCCCCTACAAAGTATTGTACTTTGGACCCAGTTTTGACATGTTCACTTAGGGTGTACTCATTTTTGTTGCCAGTTATTTGGACAATAATGGCTATATGTTGAGTTATTTTTAGAGGACAGTAAATTTGTACTTCTGTACAAGCTGCACATTGACTGCTCTAAAATATATACCAGTTTCATTTGTGTAGTATTGTCCCTTGAGAAGATATACTAAAATTGTTGCTGAAATGTGAGGGGTGTACTCACTTTTGTGAGATACTGTGTATATATATATATGTTTTGTGATAAACGATTCTTGTCGTAAGTAGCGCGAGTATATTTGTAGCAATAGCCAAAAATACATTGTATGGGTCAAAATTATCGATTTTTCTTTTATGCCGAAAATCATGAAGATATTAAGTAAAGTCCATGTTCCATGAAGATATTTTGTAAATTTCCTACTGTAAATATATCAAAACTTAATTTTTGATTAGAACTTCATTTGGACAACTTTAAAGGCCATTTTCTCAGCCATTTTTTTGCACCCTCAGATTCCAGATTTTCAAATAGTTGTATTTCGGCCAAATATTGTCCTATCCTAACAAACCATACATCAACGGAAAGCTTATTTATTCAGCTTTCAGGTGATGTAAAAATCTCAGTTTCAAAAAATTGACCCTTAAAGGTGCCGTTGGAGATCTCGGAAAATGCTAACTTTAGCCTGATAGCCTAAGCGAATGTCCCACCTCCCTGCAATGCTTGAGCTCAAAGCCGCCCCTAAACACTGTCGCTCAAGAGCAGAATACACCAGAAGACAACGATAGAATTACTACAATAGGCTACATCAGCGGTCCAGTTCAAAGCAAGCATATATTTCCATACGAGGCAATTAAAGTGTGCTAGATGTGAATTTAAATGGTATTTATTTACAGAGAGTGTATTATGTAACACTTCTCTAGTAAGTTTAGTCTGTGTGTGAAGATGTCATGGCTGATCGTAAGATAGATGTTCGAGTAGAAGTAAACTAGCGGATTTCCCCTGCTCAGGGTAGGGGCAATGAACACTGTGTAGGGAGCATGTCAATGGAACAGTTCATGCACGTGAAAAGCTCTCTTCTAACTTCAGCTGGTTATCTAGATGGGTGTGTTAACTAAGCGAGACATACAAAATATGCAAGCAGGAGCGCAAGGACTGCAATTGAGACAGCTGGGCTACATCATGTGTCATTCACGGTGAAAACTTTTACTGGCACAGTTAGTGAAAGTACTACAATACAGGAAGGAAGATCGGGTTGTTGATGTTTATGCCATTCTCGCTCTGTCTGCAGCCAACGTCGTGAACGCGCGCTGATGACGTGTCATGTCTGCGCGAACAGGGTCAACGGTGTGTAAATACATCGTTGACAGGCAGGTAGGAGAGAAAATTAAAACGCTGGGGACAGGGGTTTTTGATTGGCTGGGCTCATTTCTTGGTCCTACACCTTCACACAGAATATATAAATACAGGTAATGCAGTACCAGACCTTAACTTAATGATTGCTATCAGGATGTGAAGAGACTTTCAACCAGAATAACAAAAAATGTTTCTGAAGACAATCACCTATGATACCTTTAAGACTGGTTTTGTGGTCCAGGGTCACACACACGCACATATATATATATATATATATATATATATATACTGTATATATACATATATATATGTGCGTGTGTGTGCATGTGTGTGCATGTGTGTGTGTGTGTGTGTGTGTGTGTGTGCGTGTGATGACAAGAGTCATGTGGAAAGCTACTGAACATTCCCTTTAAACCACACTGGAGCAGCTGATGTAAATTTTGAAGAGATCCCATAAAAGATCCCACATTTTCGTGGTATAAGGTACATGATATTGAGATTCACAATGCAAATCATGTTATTAATAATGTTGCCTTTCAGCATAATGTGTAATATTATTAACAACTTATGATCATTAATCAGATAGCTTACACAAACCGACACTGTAAGAAAATAAATCAATAGAAAAACAGATGAAAGCAGAAAATTATCAGCATTTTCCATTTCCTTTAACCTTAAAACACAATTCCTTCATAATGCCATGGTACATTTATGGTACATGGTACAAAGTTTATGACTTTTCTTTAGACTTAGACTTCTTAGACAATACATCATAAAATATTGACAATTTACCAATACGCAATTACAGTAAATCATTTGGATTTTACTGTGAAATCAATGGACACTATGTAATTTTCTCTCTTGATTAAGACAGAAAATGACAAAGCCTAAGCAAAACTTAGTACGGTATTTTAATGTAAGAAACGTCTGTTACTGTTTCTGGTAAAATGCATGTATGTGAAGCAGAATTGCACTTATACACAGGCTGCTAATGTCAGGGTGTGGTGTCTAGTGGTCAACATGCTCGCTCTAATTCTAGGTCCTGTTGTGTAATTCTCAGCTATTAAAGTCTACAGTGAGCTGACTGCTGGGAAAACATGCATTTGTGTAGAAAATGCATTTATACAGAGAGGCTGAATTACAGTAGACTCTATGTGGTGCCAGAATTCTCCACCAACGACTGATAGCAACAGGAAGGACAACCATAACAAACTAAACATGGGTTAGAGGCCAACAATTGCTGTAAACACTTTTAAACTAGCAACTTACAGCAATTAAGGGTCAGTTCCTTGAAGGTTTAACCACTACGCCACAACACCCAAAACTATGCGTGTCTGGACTCCATCAGCTTCAAGGTGAAATGCCAGTTCATTTTTTTATATTTTCTGTCATACAGCTCAAACCAATACCGGTATAGCTATACACACTGCTATAATACATTAATAAATGAATGCATGTTTAAGAGAGACAGCAGAAATCTGAAGATGTTCAGTGTAATGCATGTTAAGTAAACTGGTTAGATTATGGCAAAACTGTGCATGTGAGTTTTAAGGGGAAAACTGTGCGTGCTAACTGATGATTGACAGCAGCCATAGTTCTCCTAATAATATTTGCTCATGCATTGTCTTTGCGCATTGTTTGTTCATATTGAATGACGCAGTTTATATGTTCTAGCTAAGGGAAACCCCAATATTATCAATGTAAAGCTCCAAGCTTGTATAATGGGATTCATTTGTGGGCATATCATCTTACTACAAAGTATATTTCTGACTTCAGCAGTGATTCATTAATTGTTTTAGTTCATTTCTTAGTAATATATAAGATATAATTATTAAAAGCATTTATTTATTTATTTATTGATTGATTGATTTAATGAATGTAACTATTGTTTGTTCTTGGTTAATAATTAATAATTTTATTAATAAATAATTCCAGTTGAATTAATTGTAATTTTACTTCTTCTAAACACATTTGGACCTTGCGATCAGAAAAGTCAGTGATTCTCTTTGACAGTTATTGCATTTATTTCATTTTATGTCATTTTTAAGTTTATTTCATATCATTAGCTGACAACTTTTGTCCAAAGTGACTTTAGTACAGTTGTCAGGCGTCACCCAAAGTCATCTTTATGGTAAAGTTTTATTTTCTGAAGACATCCATCAAACCTCATTGTCTCATTCAGTTATGTGCCTTTCTATGAAGTGTTATTTCAAGTCCTGTGTTCACCTCTTCAATATTTTATGACAATAATGAAAACAAGACAGACAACATTTGAAATATTTTGAGCCATTTATTTATTTACTTCAATAATAATTTTCAGGTAGTTTTACGTTTGGTCAGTGCCCATGTGCGCCCCTCTACATATTCAAAAACCAAATAAAATCGGTATGCGTCTGCCTGTGTGGACTCTATCGACCACGGGGGTCTCCGGGAGGAAAAAGACCTGTGTATCAAGTGGCGGGACTGCTGAATTGAAATGAAATATGTGACCCTGGACCACAAAACCAGTCTTAAGTGTCAATTTTTTGAAACTGAGATTTATAGATCATCTGAAAGCTGAATAAATAAGCTTTCCATTGATGTATGGTGATTATTAGGATCTGACAATATTTGGCCGAGATACAACTATTTGAAAATCTGGAATTTGAGGGTGCAAAAAAACCAAAATATTGAGAAAATCGCCTTTAAAGTTGTCCAAATGAAGTCCTTAGCAATGCATATTACTAATCAGAAATTAAGTTTTCATATATTTACGGTAAGAAATTTACTAAATATCTTCATGGAACATGATCTTTACTTAATATCCTAATGATTTTTGGCATAAAAGAAAAATCGATAATTCTGACCCATGCAATGTATTTTTGGCTATTGCTACAAATATACCCCAGCGACTTAAGACCGGTTTTGTGGTCCAGGGACACATATGAGTACAAGAGAGGGGAGTGATGTGTACTGATCATTCAGGACAGAACCATTGCCTGGAATTCTGCAAGAGATCAGAGACACGATTCATTAAGACAACAGTTCCTTTTTTAAAAAAAAAAAAACAGCCACTGTAAGCATGATATGGATATTTAAATTGCATATAACTTTACATACAGTCAAACCAAAAATGCTTCAGACACCAGATATAATTTTTTTACTAGTGGGTGCAGGACACTATAGTTCATTTATGTAAGTGAGGACAGCAAAATAAAGTAGACTGTGACATATTATACCCATTCTTCATACAGTGGACTACCAGTAAAATTTGGGACCAAAAATTGGATTTGAAACTTTTTTGTTACATACCTTTCTATCAAAGTTATCTGACATTATCAAGATGAATTTGTTCCGACACAGTTTAACTCTTGAGTTCTTGTCATATTGTATTACCATTTTCTAAACTGTAGAAAATAAACTGTGATAATGTGAGAAATTTTGAAGGTGTCTTAATAAATTTTGGTTTGACTGTAGATGTGAGGTAAAATAAACTTGTGTTCATATGAATAGAAATCAAATGAAGCAATCAGAAAACTGTCCAGATCAACTGTGTTAATTATGAATGACGGAAATAGAAATATAAAAGCCATGATTACCATCTACTCCAATCTTGCCATCGCTGTCATCGTCAGCTGCCGACAGGAAAGCCTTTGTCTCTTTATCGGTCAGCACACGAGCACCAGGTGAGAACCTCTGCAAGAAAAACCTGGAACCACATCAAAAAGAGCATCACCTCATGTCCCACATCAGACAGTCTGGAAAGGAAATGCTCAAAATATCGGTACCCAGACAGAGACAGGATGTATTTAAAGCAGGAGGATAATCCTTGTCTGTTTTCGAATGATTAATAATTCATGTGCTTGGAAAGCCCAGTAAGATAAAAGGCTGTTGTTCTTGCATCGATCCAGTCAATTTTCTGGTTTATAGGACGTTTATCTGTGGCTTTAAATGCATGTGAACTCATGTGAAAGCTCCTACTTGAGTTCTTCCTCCTCGATGAATCCGCTAGCGTCGTTGTCCAAGATGTTAAAGACATTCTTCACTTCCTGAGGGCTTTTCTTTGTCAGACCACACAGCTGGAAGAACTTTTTGGGGCTGAAGGAGTCTGGAGCTAGAAGAAGACCAAGGAACAACCAATTAAAAAACATGGTACGTGAATGTGAAATCTGACACTTAAGGAGTCAGAAGTCAGATGTTCACAAAAATATTACTCAAAACCACCACAAATTCGATGTCAAGTCTAAACTTAAGAAATAAAAGCATTTACAGCTTCAATTCCTAATCTGCTGATGAGGCACAAAAACAAACTCTTTATCTAAAACCACTGGCCTACATAAAAACAAACGACAAGACGTTTCGGTGTTCTTCCAAACCCCATCTTGAGTTGTAAAAACACAGGAAGTAACTCTGGCAAACATACACGTACGTCACATGACCTGCAAACATGTTGAAGTCACATGACTACCAAGTTGTCCACATAGTATGCTTGTCAGAGCTGAAGGTATTCTCCGCCGCTTACAGTGGTCTCCCTCCTCCTCTTGCAGTGAAGCTCCTTGATCTGTCCATACAGCGCCGTGGCATAGTTTCTAAAACAGCATTATAGGCGTCGGACAGATGATGTCTTAAACCCCCTGCTCTTTACAGAGTGGGAAGCTCAACCTCCACATAAATCGCCTCCTTTACACCTCTTTTAAAACACCTGTCTACTATGTCCAGGATCTTTACCTCATGATAATGTTATAATCATGCATGTGTATCCTACCTTGACAGTCCTTGAGCGCACTGTCGATGGCATCAGCGGAAAGGACAGATGAGAGTGACATGGTCCTGAAGAGGAAGAACGGTTTTAAATAATTTATTGATTTTCACAAGCAGCTGCCATACGGACCTGATAATAATGTAGTATAATATAATATAAAGATTTAAATAAATCTCCCTTAGTTAAAATAAATGAATTAACTAATAAAAATCGACTAAAGATACAGATTGACACAAGATAGATAGATAGATAGATAGATTTTCTTAATAAAATGCATTATATATATTTATAAATGCATCATATATATATGTATGTATATGTAATGAATGCACATTTATTAAAGGATGCATGCATAAAAATTAAAGAATGCATGCATAAAATATTGCATGAAAATAAACCTAAAGCAGGATACAAAAAGAGACCGATTCACTGGCAAAGTGCAGGAACTTACCTCAGTGAAGTTCTCCCTGCAGGTGCGTCAACAGAAGTAAGGCTGAGTGGTGACTGCGAGTCTGTCCAGGTGCGATTTATATAGATCTGAAGGCGGTGACAATGGGTAATTCTTGAGTTACCAGTCTGTGGATCAAATTCTAACTCCCAGGCCCTGGCTCAAATTACTTACCTAACTAATTAACCTGTACTATTTATATCTGTTTGACTTATGTGTGTGTGTGGGCCAGCCCTCAGACATCTGTGACGCCCTTGTAAAAAGCAAATTAAGTAATAAATGCTTTGCTGTCTAGCTCCTCATCACGTCCCTCCCATCCTATATCATAATACACACATCACAAAAGCCCTCACACTCGTTCACCTCTCTCATGTACATCCGATCCTCCTCTCAGGTTGGGCAGTCCGTCCCTCCCTCTTTCCCTTCTGCTTTACATGAGGTCATTCTAAATTCCTCATTAGAATATTATATAAACTCTTTTATACTGCATTTCTATTGGGAGGTGCTAGAAAACCACCTTTCCTTGTGTTTGCTTTAATTTACCGCTTCCGGATCTGCTTATAAATCTCATAATCTCCACTGGAGTTTTGATTTTTTTGATTTTGACTTTGTAATCTGCTCCATATTGTCTTTATGAACAGATGGGACCCCATAATCCACTGATCACCAGATGCAAAACTAATTCATAGGTATAGCTGTGGACACACACACACACACACACACACAGTCTGTGTTGTTATAGAGAGTTTATCCTTCTCATTTCACCCTCCATAGGCAGACAAACAGCGAGCTGTCATTTTTCCTCTGCTGATTCAGGGATACAAGGTCACCTTTTGACTAGTGCCCAATAGCACGCTGTAATCAATGTTTCAAATGCACCTGCTAGACGCATATATTATGTAAAAGGGTGCAATATGTCAGTACTTTATGGTTTCAAGTGCAGGAAAAGAAAAAAAAACAGACACTGCCTAACTTTTTGTCACCAAATCCTGTGTTACAATTAATTTGAGGTGTTGTTTCCATTGGAGCGATGGGGTTACAGACAGCACATCCTTCATATGTGTGTAACAGATACACTGACAGTTTTTCTTCAAGTGTCTAGTATGTCAACACAGATATTGATTGGACTCTTTTAGTTATATTATCTCATACTTTAAAGGTTATAAACAGAAAAATGTGAATAAGCTGTATTGGTTTAGGTGCCATTGTATGGATGTTTTAATGACAGCTTGCACATTTGAATTAATAACTATGATAATATCATAACATAAGTAGAAATATTCAGTTTCTCTGATTAATACTGCATGCATAATACTGTAACTAGCTAAGAATTAGCAGTTGTTGTTGTTTTTTTTTAGAATCTGTACTTTTATTTAGTAGTGATGCATTAAATTGATCTAAATGACATTAAAGGTATTTATAATGTTACAAAATATTTCTATTCATCAAAGAATCTCGAAAAATGTATCATGATTTAAAAAAAACATGAAGCTCCAAAACTGTTTTCAGCATTGGTAATAATAAATGTTTCTTGAGCAGCAAATCAGCATATTAGAATGATAATGATGCTGAAAATACAGCTTTGCATCACAGAAATAAATTACATTTTAAAACAGATTCAAATAGAAAACAGTTATTTTACATCGCAATAATATTTCACAATATTACTAATTTTACTGTATTTTTTTTTTTGATCAAATAAATGCAACCTTAGTGAGCATAAAATTCTTCAGTATTAATGTATGTATGCAGGTATTTATTTATTTATTTGAACAGGCAAATATTGGCTTGTTGGTGAGTAATGACTTTTGAAATAGTTTCTTAATAGTTTATAATAAATGTCTTTACTGTCATTTTTATCATTTTATTTAGTGCCGTCAAATGATTAATCACGATTAATCGCATCCAAAATAAAAGTTTTTGTTTACATAATATATGTGTGTGTACTGTGTATATTTATTATGTATATATAAATACACGCACATACAGTAAATATTTTGAAAATATTTATGTATGTATTGACGTATATATTTATATTTATATAACTTAGCTGTATTATATATAAATATATTTAATATATAAACATACCATTTTTCTGAAATATATACATGCATATGAGTGTATTTATATATATATATATATATATATATATATATATATATGTATGTATGTATGTATATGTATACATAATAAATATATAGCACACACACATATTATGTAAACAAAAACTTTTATTTTGGATGCGATTAATCGTTTGACAGCACTCATTTTAATGCATCCTTGCTAAATAAAATTATTGATTTCTTTTTAAAAACCTAAAAACTTCTTACCGACACCAAACTTTTAAACGGTAGTGTAGGATGTCAGCTGTGCTTTTACATAGGCTAATGTTAATCAATATATAGGCTAGTCCATTTTATGTGAGGATTTTTAATTTGTTTACTAATGCAAGGCGCACCTGCTAGTATCAACTTCTGTAAGTATTTACATTGACAGTCATGTTTGAGTGCATCACAAAAGACTGCGTTAATGCATACTAGCGTGACTATTGAGTTGCAGGGCGCACATGGCGCATTTAAATTCATTAGGAAGAGGTGTTTGCTGTGACATGCTTTGGGACACTCCATGCGTGGGATAACCCAGCGTGATGCTGCAAGAGGAGAAACCCAAGAGCCTGAGGCTGACAAGGACACCGGATACAGAGGTGCTACTGCCCCTGCAACACTGATGTCATGGACCATGATGATACCGCATATCCTATACGGTTACTGAGCAATCATTTATTCATTTACGTTTGCTTATATTCTCTGCAAGCTCTAAGTTACACTACATTGACCTCTACTAAAGTGTCTCTCTTTCGGCAGCCCTCTAGCCTAGCATGCTACTTTTTAACAACTAGGAAAAAGTGCGAAAACTGTACTTTTAGGGACACCACTGTAGCACCCTTTGAGGGACATCTTTGTACGGGTTAATATTAGTACCTTAAAAATACATATTACCACTCTAAGGTACAAATATGCACCTTTTAGGGGTAAATATGGTACAAAGATGTCCCTTAAAGGGTGCTGCTGTTTGTTTCTGATAGGAAAAGCCATTTTTACATTTTAAAAAGTAATTAAAAATGTATGAAATATAAGTTTTACAATAAGCAATTTAATCTGTTTTGTTTTGGGCGTACCCTTATTCCAAATGCTTTTACTAGCCTATTTATTCACTAATTGTAAAGTAACGCCGTCTAGTGGAAGAGTTAAGCTAAAACATACGCTCGCGGGAGAAGTTTATTTATTTGAACAGATTAATATTGGCTTGTTGGTGAGTGATTATATTCTTTATAATATTTTCTTGATAGTTTATTACAAATGTCTCTACTGTGAGTTTTGATCAATTGAATGCATAAATAAAAGTATACATTTCTTTATTGATTGCTATTTAAATTGATTAAATTATTTTATTTGAACAAATATAAATGTAAAATATAAACATAAATTGTAAAATATAAATGTGAGTCTAGGTATTTCACATATGCAGTAACACTGAATGAATGCACGATCCACCAAACAAACATAATATTAGTACAGATATTGTTATTTTATTTTATTGAAATGGAAATGTGGTTATTATAAACTTTCTGCATACAGCTGGAGTGAAAAGCAGGTTTACTAGAAGAAATGAAAACAGGTCTATATTGAAAAAGAATATTTATTCTTTTCATATCGTCCGTTCCCGTAAAAGTGCATCAGATTTTACAGTAAGCAAAATTCATATTTAAGACAGGAGACACAACCGCTACATTCACAGTCATCGTTTTGACAGTGTGCTGCATGGGAGGAAACTTCTCATAAGCATCATGAGTATAAAAATTATTTATAGTAAGATGAAAATGGGAGGTCTTGGGCAAAGTTGTTCCTTCAGAGCAAGAGGTGTTGTTGGTCAGAAGCCATTTATGCCTTAACCAAGGCAGCGAACTCTGTCAGAAACAAACAAGCAGCATGTTAAAATCCGTATGCATTTTATTATCCTTGAAGTGCACATTAAGGTGCATTTGGAAGCTTTTCAAAGCAAGTTTAATCTTGCAGATGAGTGAACGTGACTGACCATCAACTCCGATCTTGCCGTCACCATCAGAATCTCCAGCCTTCAGGAAAGTCTTGGTCTCGGCGTCAGTCAGTGCCCTGGCATCAGCCTTGAAGTTCTGCAGGAACAGTCTGCAGACGCACAATTCATGAGCTTATGAGAACACAGATTTCATCTCTGGTGTTTAAAAGCCCGATCAGTCCAGTTTTGCTTTCTTACTTGAGTTCATCCTCCTCAATGAAGCCACTCTTGTCCTGATCAATGATTGCGAAAGCCTTCTTCACATCATCAGCAGACTTGCCGTGCAGACCGACCTTGGCGAAGAAAGCCTTGTGGTTGAAGGAGTCAGCAGCTGTGTGGGAAATACAGAAGAGTGATAAATACGGGCTTTAATGGAGGACGGTGTGTTAGAGATCTGTCTGCTCGTGGAGTCTCACCCTTGCATGCCTCCAGTGCTGCAGCGATGTCAGCGTCGTTCAGGACTCCGGCGAATGCCATCTTTAGCTAAATACCGGATATTAAAACAGGAAATATTACACACAACTTTCATTTATTTGATCACCAGTAGCTCAGATGCATTTAGACCAATTTACTTCCTCGATATGAACAATTAACACAGTCATACAGTTCATATCTGGCAATGTTTAATCTATTAACATTTCATTTGTTTCATGCCATCGACCATGCCAATCCCACAAAAACAGCGAAAAGGGAAGCGTGTCACATATGAGTTACGAGGATGTTAAATCCCAAAGGGTCCGGTGCGTGTGACCACGGGGTCCTCTTAAAATAAACCAGCAGGCAAAAAAGAAATCCCACAGCCGATTCAGATGAAGAGAAAATTTAGGATGCAAGCTTTAATTTCCGTTATTGACTGCTCCGAAATCAATTCAGGATGTACCAGTCCAGTTTTTTTTTCTTCATGGTTAGCTTGGTTCCCCCGTGCAAACTCACCTCTTTTGTCTTTTGGTGCTGAAGGTAGACTCGAGCTGTGAACTGCAGTGATCTCCGGGCCCCTGATCTCCCCCTTATATACCTTCAGCGACTCCAAATATGAATCGTAATGTAATAGACACCCGCCGGCCGAGGGGCCAGTTGACATGCGCCCAGCAGACACACTGTACTATATTTATCTGCAAAAATGAAGATGCTTAAAAGGTGCGTTTGAAAAAAAGTCCATGATATACTCGCATGCTAATAATACACGCTGCTGATAGTGCATGGACATATTCCTATGGACACTTGCTCACTGGGTTATATGAAGAGAGACCTTCGGGACACTTTGTGCTCTGGGTATGGACTCTCCAGTTGTGTTTGCTTATATTACTGGTTACTAGTTTCATGTAAAGTGCTTCATTTGTTCATTTTGCATGAGATTTTTGTTTGCATTTGCTATGTTAGATATTGCCACATTAAAAATGTTGTCCGAATTTGTCCTGGTTTTCTTTTAATGCTGTTTTCTGTATGGGAAAGGTCAAAAGAAATTCTGTTTTGGTTAACTCCATTTCCATGACTTCCATGGTAATCTTAAACTTACTATACTAATATGAAGTTGCTAAATCAACATTTGCTTGAATCTTTTTTATTTAATTTATCAAAAAGAAGAAGATTTGCCTCTGTTAAACCAGTTTTGTGAATGTACACAGTATAGTATAAAACGTGTTACTATTAATTCACTCCTGACAGTTGCATACAACCTTCAGACAGCAGAGAGCAGCAGAGTTTATCCTGCCTGAGTGATTTTACAGTCAGAAACTCTTTTACTTGTTCTACACCTGTTTCACTAATACTTAAATTAGACGCGTCCTTTTTTTTTTTTTATCCAAATTTGCCTAAAATGTCCGGGTTTCGGCTTTGTTTTCCTATTGTTTTTATCATTTCTGAGGGAAATGACTGAAAAGCCATTTGACCAATAGCGTGCAGGTATTGTAAGTAATCGACCAATCGCGTGCGAGAAGGCGGGATCTACAGAGAACGGTTAAAGCACTGTAAATAGGAAAAAAAGCCAAAAACCCTTACCTTTTTTTTTTTTTTGGCAGTTTAGAAATCCTGGCCAGGAAAAAAAGTACATATGGTTACTCTAAATTAATAATTATATAAGTTGTCTAAAAATCCAAACGATTTCAAGGTCTAATTAAGAATGTCAACAGTTCTGTTCACCATTATGGTTAGTGAAAGAGCATTGCCAGTTGCTCTAATGAAGTCGAGCCCATTGCAGGGCGTTTAATGGGTTTGGAAGACTGAGCTTGGCTGGCGCTTTGTTTGAGTGTTTGATGAGCTATTCTGAGCATTCAGGAAGCTGCCATGGACTCTAATTGGGCATGTGAAAACTATCCTCTGCAAATCCCTTCCAGTGCATCTCGGCAAATCTCGGGGCCTTCCCTCGGCCAGCATCGTGCCAAAAAGCGGCCTGCAGGACATCCCTGACTGTGAGTGCATTGTCATGAGAGCGGCCCTGGAGGACGTCCGACAGCGGAAGGGGAACGAGGCACAAACCGAAAGATTCAGCTTCAAAGACATGTTACACCAAAACTATATTTATTCCTCGTTTTTCACTCTTCCCCAGAAGTGCATTCGAGATTGTACATGTGCACGAGCCAATGGGCTTGAAATACAACATCCAACTAACACAAACAGTACCACTGTACTCAAAACTGAGTCAACTGTCCAAAGTCAGTCATAAATAAGATCATATAAAAAAGTTCAGCTGAGAAAGGTGTGAGCTGTCGTGAGTTCTGGTTCCTTGGTATTGGAAGGTTCTTGGTCAGATGAAAATTTAAGCCTTTACGAGAGCAGCAAACTCTGTGAGATGAGACAAAGATGAGACTAGCATTAGGCAATTCTGCAAACATCACCAATTACATTTCCAAATATCGTCAGGGTCCTGATAGTGTTGATAAACTGCACTACTGCTCGTCATGCTACACTACAGTGGAGCTTCAGTGGATGCTGCCAAGTAAACAGACAGTGACAGTGGCAGAGCTCAATAATAAGGATGGCCTGCTGGCCTGAGGCCAGTGTCAGAGAGTTTCAGCTCAGTTAATGGCACTGTCACTGGCCCTACATTACGTTTGCTTTTTTTCTTGTTGTGAATTTATTTTGTCAGCTTGTTAGCAAGTTAAAATAACCTAACTGACTATTATCATCTAACTCATATTTGTTGTTAAAATCGCAAGAATGGCTTGTGATAGTCTTAATATCCCTAAGAATGGGTTAAAAAATGTTGTTGCAAATTGTCCTTGTAAAAAAAAAAAATAATAATTAAAATTGAAATTATATGTGTGGAAAATGTAAGTAATGAATAATATTATGAATAATAAACAGAAAATATTCATATGAATATATATGTAAATATTACATATACAATTGGAAATTAATTAAAAAATGTTTCACTTGGTGGCTTCCACAAAAAAAGATTGAAAATGTTATTGCAAATATTCTTTGAAAACCTAAAATCTGATGAAAAACAAACACATTTATGTGTGTGGAAAACGTAAAATTGTTTGAAAAAAATGAATACATTTATATGTATTTATGTTTTTAAAAATGTCTCACTTAATAGCATCTGTAAGAGTGAATTGCAAATTTTCTGGGCAAAGAACTTTAAATTGGATGAAAAAATGATGTGTGGAAAATATGTAATAATAAATATTTTTAAAATTGGCAAATAAATAAATATACATTTAAGTAAATATTGAAACATAAAAATTATATTTACAATTAGAAATATACATTTTAAAAAAATGTTTAACTTGGTAGAATTCATAAGAATGGGTTGAAAATATTGCAAATTTTCTTTGTAAAGAAACTGAATAAATACATGTGTGGAAAATGTACCATTTTTAAAATTTGCACATGAATAAATATATATTTAATTAAATATTAAAACATGTATGTACATTTTATATCTGCAATTGGAAATTTACATTTTAAAAAAAATTTCACTTGGTAGAATTCATAAGAATGGGTTGAAAATATTGCAAATTTTCTTTGCAAAGAAACTGAATAAATACATGTGTGGAAAATGTATAGTAATATATCATTTTTAAAAAATTGCATATGAATGAATACATATAAGTAAAAATTAAAATATATATGTAAAAAATATTATGAATAATAAATGCATATGAATAAACGTGTAAATTAAATATATATGTCAAAATTACATTGATTTTTTTTTAATGTTTCACTGTCATTTTTAAAATTTGCAGGAATTCATATATAAGTAAATATTAAAACATATATGTAAAAATTATTAAATTTTCCTTTTTAACATTTTTCACTTGGTAGAATTCATAAGAATGGGTTGAAAATATTATTGCACATTTTAAATATTGAAATATGTATAAAACATGTATATCTAGAAATGTACATTTTTAAAAGGCAAGTAGAAATCTGAACTTTTGGCCTGACCAAGCAAGCAGAAATAATCCTTACTGTTGAGCCCTGAGTGATGTTATGTTGTGATATTACGTGGGAAGAAATGCTGAATAAATAAAAAACACCACAAACAATTTCAGACCATTTTCCTTCGATTTCCTCTCTGATATACTGTAGGCTTTTCCCAACTTCTAGGGTTTATACCTAAGCCTTCTCACTTGCATCTACAAACCAAAAAAGCCAAGCTCCACTACCAAGCTTAGAAAGCACTCAAGAGCTTAGACTTCCTTTCTAGATCTCATCATTTTCATGTACCTTCAGCTCCAATCTTGCCATCACCATCACTGTCACCAGCAGACAGGAAGGCCTTGGTCTCTTTGTCGGTCAGAGCCCTGGCACCGGCCTTGAAGTTCTGCAGGAACAGCCTACAGGAAGAGCACAGGCCTGTTATTAACCCTGCGACCACTGTCGTTTCACGCTATCCAGTGTGAATGGTTCATTAAGAGTCTCACTTCAGCTCATCCTCCTCAATGAAGCCACTGTTGTCCTGGTCAATGATGGCGAAAGCCTTCTTGACCTCATCAGCGGACTTGGCGGACAGGCCGACCTTGGCGAAGAAAGCCTTGTAGTCGAAGGAGTCGGCACCTGAATGTGGAGAAAGGTATGGGTGTCAAAATGAGACAGAAACATCTCAGTATTTCATTTGATCAAAATGTTATAATCAAAATATGTTATGATGCTCATGAGAATGGCTGTGTCCAGCACACTAAGAGACCACTATATATTCCCTTTATAGACCAGTCAAAGGTTTGTACATATCTTCTTCTTATTTTTCATCAAATACATTTTAGAATAAAAGTAAACTACAGAAATATTAGATAGAAGTGTATTGACCAAAAAAAAAAAAAAAATTAATCAAAATTACTATGTGGTAACCTGCAATTGTTACCTCAAAGAGCTATTTCTACCTAATTTCATCTATAAAAGTATATAAATTAATGTAGAAATTTAAGTTTATGGTTGATTCGGCAACATTAAGTAATATTTCTGACTTGGATAAAACCAGTGAATTTAGATGTTACCATTTATTTTAATGATGTTAAAGGAGTTCCTGTTTAATTAATGTTTAGTCCAATGCATTTATTAAAAATGTATTATTTTATTACATTTTAAATATTTATTAAAAAGTTTACTTTTTAAAGAAATTCAATTTCTGCTAAACCAATTTCAAGCATTTAAGCTTGAAAGTCTTTAGGTTATGTTTAATATAACATAATATAATATAATATAATATATACAAAACTGGCATAGTATTAAAGGAGTTCCCATGTATGCTGTCAAGTTGTTGACGCTTTTTCTGTCAAATTATTAAAATGTATTATATTTATTAAAATTTAGTTTAGTTTTTTAAAATATAGTTTTGCAAAGAAAACTACCAAATAAATTGTAAAAATTTAAGCAGAAACCTTTAGATCATGTTTACAAATACCCGAAATATTAGATAATAATATAATATAATATAATATAATATACAAAATATAATTAAAGGAGTTCCCATGTATGCTGGCCAGTTGTTGACACTTTTTCTGTGACTATTGTCCAATTAATTTAGTAAAATTTATTATATTTATATATATATATATATATATATATATATATATATTAATGTAATTTTGCAAAGAAAACTACAAAATAAATTTTAACGATTTAAGCAGAAACCTTTAGATCATGTTTACAAATACCTGAAATAATATAATATAATATAATATAATATAATATAATTAATATAATATAATTGCAAAATGAAATGAAATATTACAATTTAAACATTTAATTATACCTCTTAAGCATTATTTATTTATTTATTTGACTGATTAACTTAAACTAAATTTAAGTTATTAATAACAGCTAATATTTCATCTCTTGAGAATCATTAGCAAACATCACTGCATTCTGCAGTGCTTCACAGATCATTAGTTCACATGTAATAATACACTCAAAAATATAATTGATTAATCCGTCTTTATATTTGAACGTGCATGAACCGCTGATCTGTTAAGTAGTTGCTAATGACTTGGACATGTCAGTTATTACCCAGTATTTACCCAGTTGTGATAAGGCGTAATATGAGATTATCACACGATGTCTTACCCTGGCAGGCAGCAATAGCAGCATCCACATCAGCTGCGGCGAGCATAGCAGCAACGGCCATTGTTCTGGTTCTGATTGAGCTGCAAAACAGCAAAACGCTGAATTAGACCAACTCACAAAACAATGCAATGCAATACATCAATAAACAATTCTATATCCCCCATGAACTCAAACGTCTAAACTCAGAATCATCAGATGCAACAGAAACATTTGCACACATCAACAGAGGCCAAGAGCACTAAAGCACTACCAAGAGCAATAAACACTAACTGATCGCAAAGCATTCGTCATTTAGTTATCCTCAGCGCCAAGCCATTGACTTTTAGTGTCCAAGGTCTCCGGTCTGTAGCCTCCGCATCCAAAGTGGGATGTGAGGCGAAGCGCAGATGCCTCCTGATGCTCTCTGTTACCACTTCAACATATTCCACAGCTGAGATGATGTGCTTTTCTTTAAAAAGCCTGATCCTAAAGCGTTAATTTGTCGACGAGCCCCTGTAGACCGATGCATCTGCTGCATGGACTCACCTTGCGCTTGTCTAAGGCGAGTGAAAAACCAAAGGAGTTAGTCGAGGTGTGACCAAGGCTTCTGGGGGTCCCAGCTTATATACCCTCAGCCTCACCATTTACAGGAATTCGAAGCGCAGTAACAGATACCGCATGTGGGTCTACGTTAGGAATAGTGTCGAAAAAATGTGTCCAGTAGTCAAGTTGGGCTATTTTTAGTCTCACAAACGATGTTCAGAACCATGTGTGGGACCCTATAGACCATGAGGCCCTCCTCCCTCGGCCGGCTCGGGTTCAGCAGACATCCGTTCCCACCTTATCCAGATTGTCTATCAAGATGTTGACTTTCATGCCGCTTTAATTTGACTTTTCTGGACAAAACACGTCGGATATCACTGGATTGGGTTTCTCTTCCAGGTTAGAAACTCTGGACGGAGAGCTGTGGCGCAATAAACGGGGTCTCAAGGCCGTAAATCATGTCATTGCGTGATAAGAATAATTCACACCAACGTTCGGTGGCTTGTTATGATCGATAGCAGAAGTATGTGTTCACGTCACAGAGATGTTCTGGGTTTTAGTGTTCGTATTGAATTATTGCTCAATCTACATGGCCTACATGAAGCATATTGTGCAATCTGAAGATCTGAGGACACTTCATATTTATTGTACACTAAACAAAATGGTGTAGGGTTTACTTTGAAATCAGTTTTATTTAGAAATTGCTGGTAAATTTAACAAATTACAACAAAGGAATGGCAAAGTAATACATTGAGGAAATTTTGATGTAGAAAGACTGAAATACTATTGTCTTGAAAAACGTACTCTAATAATCTTTGTTTTGTTTACAACTTTGAAAAATCATTTTTACAGTGTAAAACACACTGCAGTTTCATTTTTTTCATAATTGCTATTAGAACCATTAGTTTTATTTCTTATTTCCACCGAAAAAAAAAAAAAAACGGTGTGGAAACGATTTTCACTCAGAAATGACTAATAAATAATTACAAAGAAATGATACTTAACACATTAAATAAACATGAAAATTTGACATATAAAGACCGGAATAGTATTTTCTTGAAAAATGTACTCCAATAATATTTGTTTTATTTACAATTTAGAAAAATGAATTTATCTAACTATTTTTTAATTTTGTAATGGTTTTGTGTTCCTATTGATTTGGATGTGATTTTCCATATGTCTTTATATATCTATTTTATTTTATTTTATTTTATTTTATTTTTATTTTATTTACTTATTATGTTTGTAATGCTTTCTTTTTCCTATATTGATTTGGATGTGATTTTCCATGTCTTTATATATCTATTTTATTTTGTTTCATTTATTTATTTATTTATTTGTTTGTTTATTTGTTTGTTTATTTATTATGTTTGTAATGCTTTCTTTTTCCTATATTGATTTGGATGTGATTTTCCATGTCTTCGTATATCTATTTTATTTTAATTTATTTTAATTTATTTATTTATTTATAATGTTTGTAATGCTTTCTTTTTCCTATATTGATTTGGATGTGATTTTCCATGTCTTTATATATCTATTTTATTTTAATTTATTTTTATTTATTTATTTATTTATAATGTTTGTAATGCTTTCTTTTTCCTATATTGATTTGGATGTGATTTTCCATGTCTTTATATATCTATTTTATTTTATTTTATTTTATTTATTTATTTATTTATTTATTTATTTATTTATTTATTTATTTATTTATTCATTTATTTATAGTGTTTGTAATGCTTTCTTTTTCCTATATTGATTTGGATGTGATTTTCCATGTCTTTATATATCTATTTTATTTTAATTTATTTTAATTAAGTAATTAATTAATTTATTTATTTATTTATTTATTTATAATGTTTGTAATGCTTTCTTTTTCCTATATTGATTTGGATGTGATTTTCCATGTCTTTATATATCTATTTTATTTTATTTTATTTTATTTATTTATTTATTTATTTATTTATTTATTTATTTATTCATTCATTCATTTATAGTGTTTGTAATGCTTTCTTTTTCCTATATTGATTTGGATGTGATTTTCCATGTCTTTATATATCTATTTTATTTTAATTTATTTTAATTAAGTAATTAATTAATTCATTAATTAATTTATTTATTTATAATGTTTGTAATGCTTTCTTTTTCCTATATTGATTTGGATGTGATTTTCCATGTCTTTATATATCTATTTTATTTTATTTTATTTTATTTTATTTTATTTTATTTTATTTATTTATTTATTTATTTATAATGTTTGTAATGCTTTCTTTTTCCTATATTGATTTGGATGTGATTTTCCATGTCTTTATATATCTATTTTATTTTATTTTATTTTATTTTATTTTATTTTATTTTATTTATTTATTTATTTATTTATTTATAATGTTTGTAATGCTTTCTTTTTTCTATATTGATTTGGATGTGATTTTCCTTTCCAAATGAAAATTCTGTTTGTATATATCTAATATTTTATTTTATTTTATTTTATTTTATTTTATTTTATTTATTTTATTGTTATTGTTATTGTGTTGCTTTTTATTGTTGTTATGTCATGTATTTCACACACTTGAAAAGTATAAAAGATCACATGAGGCAAGGCTGGATGAAAGAATTCCTGTATTTGGAGACTTCATTTTATTGAGCAGTTTCATATTCTATGATCACTATTTACAGAATCAAGTTTTGATGTGTTCCCAATTTGCACATTTACTACAAAGACTTGCTAAACATATTTTAATAAGCAACTCACATAAAAAACAATCACAGATAATGCATGCAAATAAATAAGAGAGAATCATGAAATGAAGTTCAGTGACGACATTCACCACATTTTCATTTCAGCAAGGCGCAGAACTCTGAGAAAAAAGAAGCAAAACCAGAAAAAACAAGTGAAATGCTGTCCTAATGTTTAATAATGTTCAGATATACAGATATACAAAAACTCTTTAAAAATCTCTGTAAAGTTATTTCTACACAGACAAAACTATCATAGTATTAAAGAAGTTCCCACATATGCTGGCCGCTCTGTTTTTCAGTTAGTATTCTCCAATTCATTTATTTAAGATTATTATTTTTATTAAAATGTATTTTTAGAAATCTTTTATTCCAGTTTCGGAAAGAATTTCAACTTCTACAAATCTAATTTTAACAATTTAAGCAGAAATCTTTAGGTCGTGTTTCCAAATTCCCCCAATGTTAGATATACTATTAGAATATAACACTTCTCAGAAAAAAAAAAAATTGGATATTTCTGTAAATATAAAAGTGTGGATGCTTCTCACAAGCAAATCTAAGTCATTTTCTTTACTGACAGAGTCAAACCCCCTGCCGGAACAACATGTTACTTTGACTGGGGAGAGAGTGAATTCCCATCAGTCAGTTCAAGACAATCAGTACGTCTGTACATTTTAAAGGAAGTAGAATTGGTCTAATTCTCATTTGTACAGCTGATTAGTCCCTCAGGCTGAAACAGGAGCCAGACAGTGAAGGAGGAGCCTTG
>JAFVLL020029973.1:110257-114913 GCA_021397915.2 Tor tambroides
TAAAGTGCAGAGAGAGCGTGCAACCTGTGCCCTTAAACCAAGGAGGCCACAAAACACCTCCCTCCTCATTAGCTAATCCAAGCAGATCATTTCTGATTGCTATTGGTTTGAAAGGATGTGATTTTTGCATATGGGCATGAAGGACTCAG
This sequence comes from Tor tambroides, assembly GCA_021397915.2. NCBI lineage: Eukaryota > Metazoa > Chordata > Actinopteri > Cypriniformes > Cyprinidae > Tor > Tor tambroides. The sequence goes on from JAFVLL020029973.1 coordinate 110,407, forward strand.
GTGAGCTGAAAGGTCATTGGCTCTGGTTTACTACTGAGACCGGTCATGATGCTGGGAAGGAAATTTGCTCTGGTTTGTGCTGAATTGCAAAACCAACTTGCAAAGAAAAATCACAATCACATATGGAAATAAAACATAGAATCAACCCAAAAGTTGATGGTGATAAGATGAGGTCACCTTACTAACATATTGATACAATAGATGAGCTAAAATAAAAGCTAAAAATAAAATAGTAACACTGTACTGTAGTTAATGCATTAACTAACATGAACTAACAATGAACAATATTAGCTCAGTGTTAATAAAAAATCACGACACGTCAATTAATGTTAAAATACAACTTTTGTTCTTAAACATATTAGCGAATGTTAAGATTAACATTGATAAATATCGACAAATGCTATAGAATTTTGTTAATTGTTAGTTTATGTTAATTCATGTTAACAAATGAAACCTTACTGTAAAGTGTCACCATTAAAATATTCAAATACCAATATAGTTGTTCTTGTGAGGCATTTTTGAACCATTATGTTATGATGAAATATTTCCCATCCATTTCACTTTTTTATAATATTTTCTGTTATTTGTACTTAAAGATTTAACTTGATGATCAGATAGAGTTTAAAACTGGTTGAATCTAATGAACTTCTCACTATAAATCGTCACTGTTTGATTTTACTAAAAACAATTCCTAGTAAAAAAAAAAAAAGGAATATGAAGAGTTCAGATGCAAAAGCCTCTAAAAGCCTTTCTGACTACTATGTATAGTTTCTTTTCACGAAACATTATTTTAATATGGTGAGTATACATGTACAGTATAAGGTGGTGAGCATCGGGAAAAGGCATTGGGGAGTGGGTGGCTATTCTGATACAGTATAGTGTGGATATAGGAGCAATAGTGAGAGAGAAAAACGTCATATACTTTTGATGAAAAAAGCCATTTTTGTAACATTCAGGTATTCTGTAACAGCTCCTTCTATGATTCTGCTATTATTAAATGAAGCTATGTTGCTGCATGTTTTTGTGGAAACTGTGATACACCATTCACAAGTTGGGCATAAGTACAATTTTTATTTAATAAAAAAGAAAGAAATTAATATTTTCATTCAGCAATGATGCATTGAATAGGTCAAATTGCACAGTAAAGACATTTATTAAGGTTACAAAAATACATTTTAAATAAATGCTATGAAATATTTAGCAGCAAAAATTGTTTTCGGCATTGATAATAAAATAAGAACCATTATTAATAATTAAATACAAATAATAATTTAGCAGTAAATCAGCATATTAGAATGATTTCTGAAGGATCATGTGACACTGAAGACTGGAGTAATGATGCTGAAAATTCAGCTTTACATCACAGAAATAAATTACATTTTAAAATATAATGAAATGGAAAAAAGTTATTTAAAATTGTAATAATATTTCACAAGATAGCTGCTTTTTATTGTATTTTTAATCAAATATAAGCAGCCTTGGTGAGCATAACAGACGTCTGTGATTTGAAATCATTAAAAAAAATCATACTTATTACAAACTTCAGTATTATTTATCAACAGTAATTACGGTTTTAACAGTCATTTTAATCAAATAAATGCATTCTGGTAAGCATAAAAGACTCCTAAAAACGTAAAAAAATAAATAAATAATATATATATATATATATATATATATATATATATATATGTATATATGTATATATATATATATATATATATATATTACCAGCAATGTGCTTCAAACCACAAATTAATTTCTAACAAAAAAGATGACCTTTAGCCTCAAGGCTTTTTACCCCAAATGCCTTAGCCTATAAAACTGTTACTGAAATTGAATTAAATTACCTTGAACAAAACAAAACAAAAGATAATCTTTTGTCTAATTTCAGAGGTTCTCATTATCTTATCATTATCATTTTCGTCATCATTTTCATTAGATGACCTCAAAATAAGTGCCTAAAATGAATAAATAAATAAATAAATAAATAAAATAAAATAAAAATACAGACATCATCACACCCTGCAAAAGCTAATTTCAGAGAAGTAGCATTAGCCCTTCAAGCCCTGTAGCCTGTAATAAAAAAGTCTATATATTAATTATTAATAATTATATATTATATGGGATTTATAATACATGCAAAAATAATTATTCTCCCACATAGATATGAAAAAACAATAGGCCTATGTGCTATAATACAAATCAAATTGTCCAGTAGCCTACAGGACGTTGTGACAGTTTTCTCCTAATACAGGTTTTGCATTGCTCATCACAGTCGAAACCTTTCCTCTCTCTCTGTGACAATGACATTGCATTGCCAGACATCTAATCGCCGTCAGTTTCTGTCGCGTGCGGCGCGCGTGACGTCACGAAACATGGCGCTCGTGCGGAAAGGGGATGCTGGACCAATCTGTTTACTGCGCTTTTGATTTTTCCACGAACCCAGAAGTTTTACAATGCTGGGGAAAGACAAATCCTCACATTTAATCGTCCTAGATAGGTAGTAAACGAACGAGCTTTTTCAAACGATGAGACACAATCGTAAATAAGACGCCGGTAGCGGTTAGCATTAGCATTAGCTTCTGGAACACCGCTGCACTGTCGTGTTAGCTAACGCTCATAACGGGACATATGACTAATATCACGCAACATGAGTCTTTGACACGGCGGATATAACGATATAGATGTACATAGACATAGATGAGCCAATTCAGGCGTCATTTGCGTTATTTATTTAGATGTAATAGCTGTTTCTAGGTAGTTGAGGTAGTGGATTAGCTGCAGTGTGAGGATGGAGGCTCTTCGTGGAGGTGTGTGTTTACTAGGATTTGCCGCTCTCTCACAAGCTGCTCCAGTCTCAAAAACACACGCAGGTAAGATGTCAAACACTCTCGGTCACATTATAATGTGTCTTTTCTCATATTTCACTCATACTGTCTTTTATAAAAGTAGTGTGGGGCTGTTATGGTTTAGTGGTGGTAATACCGTATTTACATGACACACCAAGGTACTTACAAGAATAAGAGAGTACTACCGTGGGACATGTCCAGATACCATGGTAGTGTTTTGTTATGTGTCAGTAGGTGAGTTGACAGCTGACCTGTCTGTAAACAAACCGCCCTGACAGTGAGCGAAACTATCGGCAAGTAAGCACTAATCCAACACTGCCATTGTTTTGGAACTGGAAATTCATACATATATTGACTGGTCATGCATCGATGTTAAATTACTCCTGGTTTTGGACTTTTGAGTGCTTGAATGAGTCAGTAGTAGTCAGTTTTGTGTAATAGGTGAATCTTAGACCTTTGTGTTGGCCTTCAGGATGATCCTCATATATGTATCACTGTGAGCAGATGTGGTGAGTAAGTGATACGGTCATCAAACTTTTATGTAAAAACACCTGACATACTTTATCCAAAGCAACTTACATTGCTCAAAGCCAAATGTATAGAGTTTATCAGTTGGGATTCGAACCCATGATGACGCCATTTTAATGTATGGTTTAAACTTTTTAGTGGTTTCACCAGGTCAGGTATCTACCTTTTTCATAGTTATGGGGAAAACTTTAGTTAAAACGTAAACAATTAGATATGATAGATAAGAATTAGTTCAAGCTTTAGCATTTTAAAAACTGGGTACAATGACACATCATTTTCCTCAACCATTGAACATCATAACGAAACTGAAAATGTCAAAGTATTAACAGATTACTTTCAGCAGACCATGAATAACCCCAAAAGCTCATATGAGTACATAAGTCTATATTGACAAGTCTTTATTGTGTAACATACAAGTATGTTGCATGAAAGAAAATTGTCTATTATCTGATGTATTATTTAGTGCTGGGCAATGATTAATCATGATTAATCGCATCCAAAATAAAAGTTTCTGTTTATATAATAGATGTGTGTGTGTACTGTGTATATTTATTATGTATATATAAAGACACACACATACAGTATATATTTTGAAAATATTTACATGTATTTACATGTATATATTTATATTCATGTAATTTATATTATATATAAATATATTTATTATATAAACATAACATATTTTTCTTAAATATATACATGCATTTGTGTTTATTTATACATAATAAATATACACAATACACACACATATATTATGTACACAAAAACTTTTATTTTGGATGCAATTAATCATTGCCCAGCACTAGTATTGTTCAAAGTGCTTTCTGTCTTTTTGACGTAAATTATATTTGCCCTCTTTAATAACTTTCCAGTAAACTCTGCTGATAGGGATTGGCAGTGAGAAATGGGGAGAAAATTGTGTTTTAAAGCACCCATTTGAAAATAAACTGGGAAAGAGACATGAGAGATGATTTGAGGAGAAAAACAGGAGATTCTTAGTTAATTCCAGTCAATTATTCATGTTCATTAAATCAGGAGAGTAGGGCTGGGCGATATATCTCATGCGATATGCATGCGCATCTCGTCAGTAAAGCCGGTTCCTTGATTAGCGGTAAATCTCCATCACCTGT
>JAFVLL020029974.1:0-17158 GCA_021397915.2 Tor tambroides
CACCTGATCTTTGCAGGTGTATATATTACATATATATGAGCAATATCACTCGAGTAGATATATAGTAGGTTTTTTCATTCATACTAGTCACTCTTTTATCATTATAATATAATTTATATAAATGTAAATTTAAAACAATATATAGTTATATGTGTATATTTCTATATAAAGTCCTCTATATAAAGTTCTATATAAAATATAAAGTCCTCTTTTCCTTCTAATTTGCATTTTTTTTGTCACAGTATACGTTTTCTAATTATTGAGATCTTATTTTTTCTAGTTTTGTAAAGTTTCTGTTTGTTTTAATGTACTGTTATTTTATTTTTAAAAAGCATATAACAAATGTTATATTTAATATATTTAATGTTATATTTAATACATATATAACAAATACATAATTATTATATATTATTTAATAATACTTCATTCACATTTATTAAACTTAGGAGTCTTACTGATATTTTGGTGAAAATGTAGAGGATGAGAGAGAGCACACTCATGTAGATGCGGATGCGCTGACCCCCGAACCTCTTCCTCAGATACTCTGGCATTGTGACTACTCCAGCAGAAATATACACAGGCACAAACACCCATCCCAAGGCAATGAGGACCCATGCTGCCTAAAGAGCATCACACTTGTTTTGTTTCAGCATGTGATGCAATATAACTGTCAAACATTTGATTAGCCTAAGACAACAACAATCTCACAAGTGAAATCAGTAATTACTGAAACAACACTGAAAGCTTGTAGGATGAGGACTGATTTGTCTGCCGTACATTCCACTCAAATCCCCCGACCGCGAATCCCCCTGCAGCTCCTGTTCCTGCTAATCCGATGAACAGGCCGCTGCCTACGTTACTCGACATCAAAGAGGCTCCAATCTGTTGAAACACAACACAAGAGAGACATACTGAGAAAACACTCTCAAAACTAAATGAAACTATAATAAAACAAGCTGAAAGAGACGTCTTCACATTAAATATGAATCTTCTGTAAATATATGTGTATAACTGTTGTATATGATTTCATTTAATTTAATGCAAAACACATTCACTTGATAAAGTGTTTACATGAAATGAATTCTCTTAGGAGACTGTATTGATTTATTATTTTCAGCTTTCCTGGTTGTAATTCCAGGCAAGGACTTTAAAAATCGAGATGCTTCCTTGTGGACATCCACAAAATAAACATTCCAGCTTCATTATTAAGAGCACACAAAAACTCACTGGCCACCATGTCATGGATCGTCCGGCCAAGAAGTATCCACCCACTGTTCCTCGGTTGGCTCTGACTGAAGACTACAAATCAAAAACACAGCAGTTCCATTTCTGCATCAAGAATTAAGCATACAGAATTCTCTACATCAATGCAAACAGTAGCAGAGAGGCTGCAGACTTTGACTTACCCATATTCCAACTGCCAACACAAACACAAAGTAGACCACAACCACAGCAATATCAGCAGCTTCCAAAGTAAACTTCCTAGGCACCTCGGGCTCTGGGGTGCCCGTTACAAGTTCAGGTGAAGCTGGCATTTTGTACAATGCCTGAGGAAACTGTGTGAACTTTGAAGCAGGTGCTAACTTCATTAATAATTAATCAGCCTGTTCCAGAGAATGCTGAGAATGCAATGCTGAGAGTTAAGCATTATATGATAGCTATACATCACCAGGTGAGGAAGATGAAAGCTAGAAAAACAATTACATGTATTAATATACAAAATATATCATTTTGTGGGGTTATTTATCATAAAAATCTAAATGAATTAATTCCATAAAGAGTGGAAATTTTTTTTGACTAGTACAGAATATATAAGAAATAAATTATGCAAATTAGCCCCAAATAAAAAGCCAGAGAATGACTACAAACATTTCAAGACTTTTTAATTGCAGAGTGACATATAAAACAAAACTGCAATATTGTACATGTGAGACAACATAAATACTCTCAATTAGGCATTTAACTGCATCAGTCCATTTATTTCTTCTTCCAAAATTTGCTGTAATCATCAACTTTGAAATCATCCTCAAAATCATCCAATTTCTGTTTCGCCGCCCTCTTCGGTTCTCTTTTCCGCATCCTGATTTTCCTTTCCTCCTCCGTGAGGGTGGTGATGTCCACTGGCATCTGAGAGGAAAAATAAAATACAGTAAAAACTGCTGATAACTGACTCAAAACACTCACCAAAGGACCTTTTTTAAAACTTGATGACATTTTGAACTGCTGTCGTATGACAGTTCTTCAAAAAAATTCTCCTTTTGTGTACCAAATAAAAAGAAGACCATTAACATGATACTGAGTGAATAATCACTGAATTATCCTTTTTGGGTGAAGTGTGTACCTTTAACAAAAAGCTTGGAACCACTAACCTTCATTATTCTTCTGGGCTCTTTATATCTGATGTTGATGGTGGATCCATCAGGTCTCACCAACAGAACCGGATACATCCTCTCATACTTCTGCCTCCCAAAGCGGACCACACAGGTTCTGTTGGAGTCTGACTGAAAGACTGTAGTGTGCAATGTGGATGTGGCTTGCAAGCACCGGTGGGTGACAACAGCTTGAAGACACCTGTGCAAAACAATAAAAGGACATTAAAAATGTAAACATTTCTGAGCATCACTGATGATGTTTAAGCTAGCTGCAGTACATTCGAAAAATAATGCAATCACTGTAGCTTCAGCACCTCAATCATTTAGTGCAAAGTCAGATAATTTGGCATTAAGGAAATGCTTCCATGAGCAGGTCTTATAAATTTTGAATGGGAACAAAAAAAATGTTAAAGGGGCAAAATGAGTCACTTTGGCTTCGTTTAACACTAATATACAACTTTAAAAACTAAAATACACTGAGTACCACATATCAGAGATGAGAGAACTCAATGTGCTAACGGTTCGCTACTTACCTAAACATACTCTTGCAAGGCTGGCCAATTGTATTTAAAGCCATGATCATAAAATTTGCAACACTGGAAACGGCTACGTAGTAAATATATTCATAAGTGTATGAAAATAATAGCAGAAAACTTCTGAAAGGAGAAGGTCACATCAACAAACTGCATGGAGGTGTATCACCATAAAAGGCTCCCCCTGGAAACCTGTGCTGCAACTTCCGATAGTTCCGCTGTCTGTTCGGTTTGGGTTTTTTTGTTCACATGAAGAAAAAAAAGCTGTTATTTTTTTCTCTAAATAAAACAGATTTATGCAAACCAGCTGGTTACAGTTTTAATAATCAAACCACAAGTTAGCATGCAATATTTTATTTAAAAATATAATGCGAAATTCTGATCATATGTTCAGCTCGTCATAGAAATATATAAAATACATAGTATACTATATAAAAACGTACAATACACAACAGTAAAAATGTAAAATCAGTCTTTTTTTTTTAATTAAAACAGTTTTGTCCGTAAAAAAAAAAAACTGTTAAAATTATTTTATTTTACATAGAGCAGCCTCATGGGGGCAGGCTTGTTGTGATCGCATTCTCTTGAAAGCTTTTTTTGGACACCATCAGCCACAGAATAAATTTTAGGTTATGAACAGATTTGAACTCTCTAAACTTGTTTGTCCAATGAGGTAGTGGAAGTGGGAGCCACTGTCTTCTTATAATGTGCTGCCAGTCTGTCTGCCTCCCTGTGTCCTGAGAGTAGAGCTCCTTGCACTGTGCCATAAAGAGTCTTCATCGTTGCCTCACCTGCAAACAGGACCTGAAGATCCTGAAATATATGGAGTAAAAAAATCACTTTATTACTTCAATGACAAAGAAAAGCAAATCAAAGGAGGTTCTAACCCTAACCGTCTTTTAAACATACTTCATCAAAACCTTCTGCTTGATAGCCCATACACCAAACGCATATTTAAATAAAATGAATATTCCATTATTAAGTTAAATTACAAATAATGATATGTAAAAAGAAAAAAACATACTTGGTCAGGATGCTGGCTGCCCACTAGTGGTTGGGCCAATGTGTCCATAACTTGGCCATCAACACCAACAGGGAGGAAAGCATAGCTTCCTTTTATGAAATTGTTGCTGCGCCACTTAGTGCAGAGTATGGATTTCGGCTGAGGAATGTTTGAACGTCCTTGGGAGTATAGAAAATATTAAAAATTCAAGATACATTTGAAAAACAACTTTTCACCAAAACATTTTTTACAACTTTTAAAAACCTTAAATTCTTGTAACTGACACAATTAATAAAAGAGGATTCTTTACCAAAGAACATTTTGAGATGATCAGTGATCGCAGTTGAGAGCTCATCGTCTGCCATGGTTTCAACCAGGTCAGCTATGTCTCCTGGACACCAACCAATTAAGATATTGCCAAACCTAGAAAAGAGAGAATAATGTTACTGTTATTATTATTCTTTTGAATCTTTGAAGCTTGGATTTTGGCTGATTTCTGTGATTATGAGTAATTGTATATATCCAGATTTCTGATATTTCTGAAAATTTCACTGTCATTTGATATAACATTAACCTTTCTTTGGGTCTCAGGACAGAAAAGAACTGCATGTTCTTGAGCCACTGCATTTTATTGGTGGATACTGAGGCAGGGGTGTCATCCTCATAAATGAGGCTGATAGTACCAACATCATTTTCCCAGAATGCTTCTTCATACTCCAGAAAGATCTTGGCAATGTTGCCAAAGCACAGCTTATCGATGGCTTCCATTTTCTCGGTTGGGAGACTGGGGATGAATAGGTTGGATGCTTGTGCTTTTAGACACCCTTCAAAACACAGACACACAGAAAGAGCTCTCAATTTGCAATAGCAAAATGTATGTCTTACATATATAAATGCGCTCACTTCAAGACAGCAACATCCTCATAATACTCAGTCCTTATCAACACATACCTAATGAAATGGTCACAATTACATGATCGGCTAAAATCTCGTCCCCATTCTCACAGACAATGCAAACTGGGTACTGGTGGACTTTTTCTTCAGAAGCAGATTCAGTGGGAGCAGGCAGAGATTCGTTATGAGGAGGGACAACAGAAAAGGATCCATCCCATTTGATCTTACTAACTTCCCTTTTTAGGAGCAAACGATCTTTAGGGAAGTCCTCCAGCAGCATATCCACAAGCTGAAACATTAAACTGACATACACACACAACATTTAACACTAAATGAATCATTTAATGAGCAATAATTGCAATGAATATAGGTTATCTTCTCAACCCATCATACCCTGCAACATTGAGACTGTCACCCATGTTGATATAATACTGCCAGGAGTCAAGAGAGATCCTGTGGAGGTCTGAAGCTCCAACGTCAATCAGCATGTCTTTTCCAACCAAAGCCAAAATACTCTGCATCCTCGTTTTCATGTGATTGTCATTGTCTTGCAAGCGGTCAATCACACCCTGGGTTTTTTCAGCATAGTGCTCACCCAAACTCTTTCCTGTGTTGAAGCCACGGTATTGAATGATGCCCTCTCCAGCTTCATATGCACGTCTGGCGAAGTTTGCATCTACTTTGTGTCCCTTGTTACTGTAAAATGCTTCTTCACCCATCTCAGGGATCTGGTTTAGAAGGCCAGACTTTTTTAGTAGACAGTAGACTGGGTTTTTTTCTGACGACCCATGGATGTACTGTGCTCCGGTATCAACACATACATTACCTTTGACATAAAAAGAGAAAGACAGTGACATATGTATTGTTAAATATCAATACAGCATAGAATACTGCATTACAGGGTTAGAAATTAACCAGGGTTTGTAAGAAAATGTTACAGAATGTGACAAAAATGCCCTATGTTTATCTTCATTTTATCTTCATTTAGATTTTATTTTAAAGCCCCAGATTTCACATTTTATTCTAGGCCTATCTAGTGATGGGTTTTATGCACTATATTGATATTTTATTGAATTTATTCAATTTCTTGAGTTTTTGGCATAAAATGTGTTTATAAATATGACCCCATAAAAAAAATGCCATTAAAAGTCAGTTCATTGTCCCTTCATAAATCGGATTTAAAATGACGTGATATAATCTGTTGACACAGCAAAAAAAAAAAAAAAATTGTACTATTTAATGGAAGTGAAACTAAGTCATGGGTTCATAGATTTCAGCTTCCTAAAACAGTTTCCTCTAACACACAATCATACATTTATTTGATTAGCAAAATGAACAAAGCCTTAAAATTATAGTAATACATTAATTTAATGCTACTTTATTATTAATAATGATTTATAAAATTATTGTTATTATATTATTGTATAACTTTTAATATTGAATAACATTTTCTATATGGGGGCAGCCGTTGCCTAATGGATAGAGAGGTGGACTTGTAACCCGAAGGTCGTGGGTTTGAGTCTCAGGTCTGGCAGGGATTGTAGGTGGGGGGAGTGAATAACCAGCACTCTCTCCACTCTCAATACCACAACTGAGGTGAGACCCTTGAGCAAGGCACCAAACCCCCAACTGCTCCCCGGGCGCCGCAGCATTGGCTGCCCACTGCTCCAGGTGTATGTTCACTACTGTGCATGCACTTGGATGGGTTAAATGCAGAGGACAAATTCCGAGTATTGGTCACCATACTTGGCCACACACCACTCCAACTGAAACTTCTAAACTATCTAAGCTAATAGGTTGTGTTAAAAATGTAAAGGATTGGATGACCAATAATTTCCTCCTATTAAATTCAGATAAGACAGAGATATTACTTATTGGACCAAAAAACAGTACACAGAATCTCTTGGATTACAATTTGCAACTAGACGGATGTACTGTTACTTCCTCTACAGTCAAAAATCTGGGTGAAATATTAGACAGCAACTTGTCATTTGAAAATCGTATTTCCCATGTTACAAAAACAGCATTCTTCCATCTTAGAAACATTGCCAAGCTATGAAACATGTTACCTGTTTCTGATGCAAAAAAGCTAATTCATGCATTCATGACCTCTACACTGGACTATTGTAATGCACTGCTAGCTGGTTGTCCTGCCTCTTCAATAAACAAGCCACAGGTAGTCCAAAATGCAGCGGCTAGAGTCCTTACCAGGTCAAGAAAATATTATCATATTACCCCAATTTTACAGTCTCTGCACTGGCTACCTATCAAGTTCCGTATCAGTTACAAAATACTACTACTTAAATATAAGGCCCTAAATGGTTTAGCTCCTGCGTACCTACTAGTCTTCTACTACGCTATAATCCATCATGCTCCCTAAGGTCGCAAAACTCTGGACTTTTGGTAGTACCTAGGATAGAGAAGTCCACTAAAGGAGGTAGAGCTTTTTCACATTTGGCTCCTAAACTCTGGATAACCTTCCTGATAACATTCGGGGTTCAGACACACTCTCTCTGTTTAAATCTAGATTAAAGACACATCTCTTTAGCCAAGCATTCACATAATGCATCTTATAATCTTGTACTGCAGTTATATCTGAACAAATGTACATTATTATACTTTAGCTTGGGTTGAACAAATCATTTTTGCTTAGATGGAACAGCAGCTACGCTAATTATGTCTCTATTTGTTTCTCTGCTTCTCTGCCACGGGTTTAATATCCCGTGGGGACTAGGAATTACTGAAGCATCAGTCTGGATCCAACCCTTAAATGATCTGAGATGACCAAACACCTGAGAAGAGATGATGCCAACCCCTCAGAGGACCTCAGAGGATGCCAACCCACAGACAACATACAGAATTACCAAATTTCCTGTAAAGCTGCTTTGCAACGATTTGTATCGTAAAAAGCGCTATACAAATAAACTTGAATTGAATATATCATCAAATTTTTATTTTTATATTAGTGTATTACAACATCAATATTGTAACTTATTTGTGACATTTGAACTTTAAATTGCAACATTTTAGTGCAATTTTCACTAACAACTTTCACTGTTATTCCACCGGTCACTATTGTGACCATCAAGATTATTTACTCATTCTATGACCACACTCAACAAAACTGAATATATGTGAATTCATATATTAATAGACACCTAAATGATAATGTGTACCAAAAATCTTTCTCATATCTTTATGCTAACATACATTACTAGCCTTCCGTTTTGGAGCTTTGATGCAGCCATCAACTGCTTTGGTCATGTGACAATTTGCGCTAACCATGTGAAACCACATATACCCTTTATTTTTCCCATATTTGCAGGAAGTGCGCTAAAACAACAGTCAATAAGGTTTTTCAATTAATACCTTTATAAATGAAAACCTTTTTTTACGCTCTCTATTGTGACCGGTGGGATTAAATGGGTTAACTTTGACTGTGTAATCTATGTGAGGTATAATGCAGCTGTTCACCTAGAGTTGCAGCAGCTACTCTTCCTCCGAGCTTCTCGGACGCTTCCAGCACCGTGACGTCATTAAATCCATATTCTTTCAGTTTCTTGGCTGCAGCGAGTCCTGCCACTCCAGCACCAACCACCACAATAGATGCATTCCTGTCTGCCATGTCTATAGCATTGAAAAAGTGATTACGGTAACCGCAACTTTACTAGTAAAAACAAAATGCATTACAATAATATCTTAAACCTATTTAGACAGTAAAGTTCCTGACATTCATATGAAAGGCATTTATTGCTCTGGTTGCATTAATTTATAGTTTTAGCCTATTTTTTAATAACTAAAAGTCTTTACTTACTTTGTAACGGAGCTAAATGCTGACTATCCACCTTTTAGCATGTAGTTGTATCGTTTAGTTTTACTTCCTGTTTTACCGCTGTAACTGTTGATCCGGGGGTGGGGGGTGCGATGTGGCCAAACTGGAAGAAACACATCCTACTGTTTTTCTGTTTCTCAGGTGGTCGTATGCATATTTGTCCATTAGGGGGCAGAAAATCCTAAGAAATTAAGTCTAATTGTGCACATTTGTAATGGACTACATTTGAAATAAATCGGATGCCAGTTGATATGATTCTTTAGGGTCTTAACATAAAGTTTATGACATACTGTGGTTAAAATTTTTCAATGGTAGCATAAAACAACACCCTCTTTACGTTGTCAGAAACAGCTCTATTCACAGTGACCCGCTGGATGTTACACTGTTCCTTTAAGCAAGACATGGATCACCAGATTACTCTGAGAAAGTGTCTCCGTTATGTGCACTTTAGACAAAAGTGTCTGGAAAATTAATTTGATTATTTTATTTTATTGTATTCAGGTGATTTAGTGTTATTTTAACATGTTGGTCTTACACAGTTTTGTAGGCTATTACTAATTATGGTGAACATCATGACCTAAGGCAAAATAATAGCATCCATCCTACCAATATGAGCCAAGAATATTTTCTTATTTCAAGAACAGGTGCACTTCCTTTTCTTTAATGACAAAATGTCTTGCCCTTAAGCTTTCTCTGTTCAACACATTTTTAAAACAGATGTATTGCAGCACAGAATCGCTTAATGCAAAATTATAATAAGCTGAGTGAAACACTCATTTTTAATCAGTGTCTTCTATGTTCATCTATCTGCACTTTCAGCTGCTTTGCAAAGCTGACACTTTTCAACACCCAGACTCTGGCCAGTGGAGAACCAAGCCATTCACTTTTGTCACAATTCGAGCCGACCTTTTGTTCAGCCAGGCTCGGATGAATCAATGACCTTATTGTGACATTAATTCATCATCGGTGTAATTTATCATCTTTTGGCGTCATTGTATGCAGGCTTAGTTTTCAATAATCTGCGCTTTGTCTCACAGCAGGGTCAAACAGATCTGATCCAGCGGGAAGCAGGTGAGGGGTGAAATCTGTGGCCTTTACACAAATCGCAGTGAAAGGACTACACCAACAAACAACAGGCATCTTCTGCTGCACTCAGAGGGAGTGACATCACTCTCATTGTTCATCTTTGTTTGGACAGCCAGTGACTGCATGTACGGACAGTTTTGATAGCTGTTTATCATTGTGACAGAAATGTGCCCCTGAAAAGATACTTTTCATGCTTTACACACACAACATGCTGTTTAAGTGTTTTTATCTGTAAGAAATGATCATAAATCTGTCATTGGTCATATGAGTGTGAGTGTTTTGGGAACATCAATGTGACCATATTTCTCAAGATGATTAGATGATGACTAAAGGATATTGTGGGATTTGGAGAATGTTTGGTTTGAGAAAGTATTAGTACTTTTTCCCATGGTGCCGTTTTTCACTTTTTAATGAAGTAACTTGTCAGGGCAGGTGAGTCCAGGAGCAACAGTGACCTGAATCCTCTGTTTGTCGACAGACAGGCCCACCCAAAAAACCCAAAGCCCCCAGACACAATACTGTTCACTAAAATATCTGCATTATATATATATATATATATATATATATATATATATATATATATATATATATATATATATATATCTGTGTTTATTGATATTTACACTTTCTTTCTAAATTTGTTTTTGCTCTTATTTATACTAGTGGTGCCAAAAGGTATTTGGGCATTTCAATCAAAAATATAATTCATTTATTATTATTAATAATAATATAATAGTTATTATTATAACTAATTATTATAATAGTTAATAATAGTTAAAAGTTGGTTAAAATAGCTGAATAAAGTTATTTCTGAATCTGTGTATGAGGCTATTGTTTGTTTGGAGATGCCATTTATTTTTAGTATAATGCAATGAAAATCTCACATTTTTAAAGTGTCTTAAGTGTCCAAAAATGCCTAAATACTGTTTAGCCATTGTAACTTATATTCTGCTTTTTTATTTTTTTTGTAGTACCATCCCTCCTCTTATGTACATTTCTCTTTTCACAGATGATCATTTTACTATCAATGTGTGTGACAAATAACAGTTAAATATTTACATAAATGTTGGCTATGAATTGCGTGATAAAACAAATTCCCTTTTTATATCCATTGATCATTTTTTGCTTGCACAAATTGATGAGGCCTTCAAGTTGGTGGTATGGACAAAAGATGACACAAGCAACTTTCTCCCAGCACAGTAAACAGCAAAAAGTAGCCCAAACAATACTACGTTTGTTTTGTGCCTCACAGAGCTCATTGTGTGCCTGCTGGTGAGCTCTCCATCAGCTTCTCCTGGCACAATGGGCAAATGGTCCCCCCCGGTCGTGCCCGCCCTGCCTTCTGATACAAGAGATGGGTTTGCCAGTCATGTCATCCGCTTGTCTCAGAATCACCCAAATGCCATGGCTGTGTTTGTAAGACTAATGACAGCATGGTTGAGAGAAAGGCATGATTATGTTCACTCGTGTAATCATCATGCCTCAGTGCTACTGTCTGGCAGGGCAGAGGAATCAAAAGGAAATATGAGACGCCAAAAGCTCTCATCTTCTCACACAGGGAAAAGCCATGACTGACAACAGAGCAACTCATCCCATAATTGTTTTTTAGAAACTCATCTCAGTATCAAATTATCAAAGGACTCCATTAAATAACATGCTTAACCATATTTTATTAACAGAATGGTTAAACTAAATGGCTTATAAATTTCAGCCACCACAGAATTTGCAGTCTCTAGAACATAATAAACAGATGACAAAATGGGTTTACTGAGGATTGCAGGGTCATCTTTTCATGATTTACTATTAGCCTTCCCGTCATAAATGCAACTGTAAAGCAATACTATTCATCTTTAAAATGTAATCTGAATCAGTCACCAGCCCAACACTTCAGCTGTGACTTTAAATATTAATCTCTGTGAATCAGACATTTCTGGCAAGGAGCTTTATGATAAAGGAGGAGGAATGACAGCGTAAGGTCACATCTTCTGCAGAACAATATTCAGAGCTGAATTAGTTTTGGTGGAGAGCCAATTAAACAGCAGTCTAATATTTTAAGTGTTGCTGGTCCTTAAGCTTATCATCTATGAGGTTTGTTTATTTCGCACATTTTAGGACATTTTAACTACGTCTACTACAAACATCAGCCATTTAAGAAACTGTTTTTAATAATTTAATAGATACAAGCTGCCCCAGTTTTCACTGCTGGAAGTGTTAAATCAGGGATAGCAATGCGAGAAAATCAGAGAAAATAATAAACATAAGTTTGCGTTTGTTTCTGTATTGCTTTCCGCACGCGCCTTTTCCTGTCCTCCTGAGAAATTCGCGCCCTCACACATTTTAAAAGATTATGGTCATACCTGTGCTGCGACTCACCAACACAAATCTGTTTTTCGACTTCTCTGCTGAATACATTGCTTACAGGTGTCATCTTAAATATACTTATGTTACATAAAGTATTAGAGACCTCAAACTATTTAGGGCTCAAACAACCGCATGAAATCATTCACAACAATATGACGCCGCGCGCGTGGAGTGCAGACCTGTCGACGCAGCATCCCGCCGCGCATTCCAGTGAAAGCGCGTTCAGGCGCGTAGTAATCGCATCCTTGCGGGATTTGTAACCAGTCACCAGTCTGCATCATTCAGCTTTCTTCACAGGGAAACGCAGTAACAGCAGGGACAATTCATGCAGAATGAGTGTTTGACTTGTGAGCGTCTGCTCTTTAACAGGAGTTGGTTAATTTGGACTGAAGAACATCATAAAAACGCTTGCGCGACCTTCAAGGTGAGTTTTGAATTTTAATATTTGGTGCTTGGCTGATTTTTTTCTGCTTAACATAATACACATGACTGAAATATTTGATGTGTAGGCTATAACAATTTGTGAAGCCGTTTAGTCATTATGAAAAACTTTGTGTTTTTAAATGGAAACGTTTTCTTTCATCTATTAAAATATATTTTTATGTTACTTAGACTTTTTCCATTAGTGACATAGTTATTCATTTAGTCACAACTGTGGTATAGTATAGCTAGTCACTATCCCAATGAAAACAAGTAGGCTAATTGTCATATGCAATGACTAGTCATAATAGCTACTTTAATGAAGTACTAATAAAGCTGGAACTATTGGGGTAGTTTCTAGTAAATAATAAATAACCTAACACTTAACATATCAATTCTGCATACCACAGGGTTCTTGAGTTAGGAAAAAACACCCCTAACCTTGCGTCTCCTGAACTGACTAAATACCTTACAGGTTCGGTTAGGACGTACTTTGAAACTAAATCATCTATCCTCAGGGTTCTCCTGTCAACTAAGAGATTCTCTTAAAACTTTGTTGGATCAGTGCTTGCCCTTTGTCAAAGTTTTGACATTAGACGCAAATTGCATTTATGGCACGTTGCTTCAACAAACTTCCATTAAAGATATTAAAATATGTGTGTGCAACTCTTTTGGAACCTAAAGTCCAAGTTATTTGGCTTCAGTATGACTCTTGCCCTAGAAGTAAGTGGAGGACAGAAAGAGAAAGAGTTGAAGAGCCATTATATTGTTCAGCTCCCAGCCCCACCACACACTACTGTGGCATGCTGAGAGCTTTCTCATGTGGTTGCTCACATCCTGATAAATGCCACTGAAGGCATGCGGTGCATCTGTTATCTTAGTTTTTGTAAACAATCTAGCAATGGAGTTTTCTATGCTTTAAAAAGGCTAGAACCCAGCATGCTCTAAACATGCAGTGGCTTGTGGGATGCTGAACTCTTGACCACAGGGAAGCCAGGTGGATGCAACTAAATAGAGGTTGTACTGATTGTTTGTGTATGTCAAATGAAAAAAGAGTTTACTTTTTACTTATGCTCTGTGTGCTCTCACTAATGTGTGCATCCATGCTAAACTACATTAAAGAGCACAATAAATAACTAGCTTTATAATTTTTGATTTAAAGAGTTGATCGATAGGACATTAAAATACATTAAAACTATTAAAGCTGAGTGATCTTGAAGCACAGTGACTGGACTTCTTATGCATTTTTTCATGCTTTAAATTAAATTTAAGATATTGATGGTTCTGTGCTGTTTAACTTTGAGGAAACAAATCAATACCACAGCGGTTTTAATGATCTGCGGGCACAACGTATTCGCTGGTTTTATGAGTTTCCCACAACTGTCCTCAGAAAGCCTGTTTGAGGAGACAGAACTTTGAATGAACTCTGGAGTTAGAATGTTCCACTTGACCTCTGACCTAGAGTGCATTTCTCAAGTTACACTCTTGTTTCTAATCTCTGCAATATATAATAAATACACATAAATCTACACAAACAAGCATCTTAAAGTAACTCCAAGAAAAGTGGTGTGCATAGAAACTGCCCATTTTGTATTTCATAAAGCTGAACCGAGGTACTAACAAGGACAGTTTACACTACACCACAATCTCAAATGTTTAAAATCAAAGGCATAATAAAAAACATTACACTCATAGACTGCTATGAACAAAATTTCTCACAACACCTTGAAGAAGGAGGCTTCTAGTCACTGTTTACTGTATCCCAAACAGCTGTAATGGCAAAAGTATCTGGCAGATTGTCTGTGAGGATGAGTCAAGCATTGCCAGGGAATGTTATGAGCCTAACTGTGGCGTGAGCTCAGGACTTCAGGCACGGCCGGTATGCCGTGATTCAGGGTAGACCATCCTCCTCCTCAGGCAGAACTTTGAAACAGAGCATGTTGGGGAACACAGGGGCAATGAAAACAAGTAGTCTAATTGTCATATGCAATGTAACTTTGTATTTGAATCTGTGGAAAGAATCATTAGATCATCAAAACTAAGAAGAGATAAGAGACTTTTCATGGATACATTGAAATTATTGGAATAGTTGCTATCATAACATATTAACACAATATTTAATTTAAACCCTGTGTAAGTTCATCCCGCAGTAATTTAAGTACAAGCATCATTTGATCATGACCGCCTGCTCCTGATGTTTAAAAGATGTGATTTTTATTGCATTAGAATTCTTTAGATGTATTTTAGGTGAGTTGTTTGCCTCATGGTAAAAGCAGAGATTAGAAGGGGTGGATGGGGAGAAAGTGGTGCCTGCCTCCTCTACAACTCCCAACTGACGTTAACACGAGATAGAGAGGACTACCAGGACAGAACCATTTTGTACAAAACATCTGCTCACACACTTCACGTGAACTCACAAAATGGCCACACTATCTTGACTGATTGCTAAAGTGTCATAGCGTATCTCAACCCTGTGGAAAAGACCAGCATGTGTAGTGTTTTGGATGATGGTTTCCAGCAAGGGATGCTGGAAGCCCCATCAGGCTTTAGCTTAACCAGCAAGAGTTTCTTGGTCAATGGCCTTCACACACACACAATTTACCAGTCAGCTATGCTTGACTGTTTTAACAGGGTCAAAACGGAGTTATTTAAATGGAGCCAAAATTTGGCAACACATTCACGAAATGCCTGCATCTTTTTCTTAGAGGGTGTTCTAGTCTTGATCTGACACAGCATATATATCATCTCACATATACACACCCATACTGTATATACTGTACACCCACCACATATTCAAGTCATGCAGGTCACATATGTGAGTCATATGTATCTCAACCCTGCTGGCCACCACACACACACGTGCACATGCAACATCATCATAAATCAGTGCTGCGTGTGCTCTTGACTTGCAAGATCTCCCACATGTCATTCTGGAATGCTTAACTCAGAACAATGATGTCATTGAATCTGGGTTCACTCTCCTTTCTTATCTTGAAATCTGACAGTCCAATGCCGACGTCCAATCACATCTTGTCATCTTGTAATGGAATGACATTCTTAATCAGTGATATGAAGATTAAAAATAGCTCAGTTCACTTTATACACTTTTTAGCTCTCCTCTGTGATATGTTTGTTGAGATTCTACATGCCTACCAGCTGCAAGTGTGAAAATGTTACAAATTAAAGAATTTACATGTATCATGAACCAAAACAGTATTTGATTTTTTTTTTTAAATGTATGAATGTCATTGCATTAGAGAAATATCAAATCATGTGGCATTTATGTTCAAAAATGAGTTTCAAACAAAACATTTCACAAAAAGTAATGTGTTGTTTTATGTGGGACAAGCAATAAAACAAGATTTACTGTTGAGTATAGTCTATATTTATATATTTTCTGGTTCTCAGATGTTAGTGGAACATATCCATAGTGATGGTTATTCTGCTAAGATACCTGTGTGAATTAAAGTAAAATGGGACCAGCTGATTAAAAGTTGCAAGTCTATGCAAAAGTAGTGTGTCCCTTTTGTGGCCCTTGTATGTAGCAGAATATATGTGCATATAGCAGATTATATCTCTATAAATATATAAACACCAGATAAAAATCCTTTTTTTTCACCCAAACTTCTATTTTTGTCTAAAACAGAGCCATTAAAAACAAAGTAATCAATATTTAAGAAAGTTAAGTTTAAAAATAGCAAACATAAAAGAAGAAAATAGAAGTAATTTAAAGGGGTCATATGATGCTATTTTAAAGATCATTATTTTGTGTGTTTGGTTGTAACAGAATATGTTGACATGCTTTAATGTTCAAAAAACACATTATTTTTCAAATACTGTACATTATTGTAGTTCCTCTATGCCGCACCTCTCTCAAATGCGTCGTTTTCTACAAACCCCCTCCTTCCAACAAGTGCAGCCTGCTCTGATTGGCCACCTGACCCATTGCATTGTGATTGGCTGAACACCATAAGCACGCGTTGGAAATGTAACGGCCCTTACCATAATCGCGAGCTTCAGCTTTCAAGTTAGTTTTATCAGTTCAAGCCTGAAAGGGGAGCAGAGTCGCGTGAGAGACACATTGATGATGCTCGTATGTATTTGCAGTACACAAGCTGCGGTTAAGATGATTTCTGACAGGCTGTACACTCCGCTGTGATGTGACCCTGTTCCCCTCACTCACACACACACACACGACACGTTACGTGCAAAACTCTGCATATGAACAGTCAATAGCAAATACTTGAACTAATAACAAAACATACTTACAGTCGCTGATTCAGAAGCGCCAGATTGTCATAGCAAAGTCGGAATTGACCCTTTTTTCTTTTTTTTTTTTTAAATAGCCTTTGTGCATACCCAGCCTTGCACTCTACTAGGTTCACGAAACTGTCGTCCATAAAATGCGTTGCACAAATTTGAACATTTGGGTGGTGCTGTTGTGCTTTTGCTTTCGCATAGAAACACACAGCGTCTCCCTGACATGGCTGCATCAACACTATTGCCTTCTTTCTTTGCGTGAACATTTGGGCGGCATTACACAAATATTTCCACACCATGAAGTAGACATGTGGGGGCGTGTTTGAATGAGCCGTTTTAGGGGGGCGTGGACAAGTCTTAACTTTTATAAAGAATATCTCTTTGGGTTTGAGACTTT
>JAFVLL020029975.1:0-16699 GCA_021397915.2 Tor tambroides
GGCAGCCGCAGGACCAAGAGCAGCTTCTCCTCTAAGAGCAGCCAGCGCACGTCCCGCACCAGTGAGGCACACTTTTTGTGCTATGTTCTCCACTTTATACATCCCTCTCTTTTTATTCTTTTTTAAATCCATAATAATTCACTACTATATAATTATACAGAAATTGATCTATTTTATAACTATATGTGACCCTGGACCACAAAACCAGTCTTAAGTGTCATTTTTTCGAAATTGAGATTTATACATCATCTGGAAGCTGAATAAATAAGCCCATTGATGTATGGTTTGTAAGGATCGGACAATATTTGGCTGAGATACAATTATTTGAAAATCTGGAATCTGAGGATGCAAAAAAATCTAAATATTGAGAAAATCGCCTTTGAAGATGTTCAAATGAAGTTCTTAGCAATGCATATTACTAATCAAAAATGAAGTTTTGATATATTTACAGTAAGAAATTTACTAAATATCTTCATGGAACATGATCTTTACTTAATATCCTAATGATTTTTGGCATAAAAGAAAAATGAATAATTTTGACCCATGCAATGTATTTTTGGCTATTGCTACAAATATACCCCAGCGACTTTATCCCACTGAGTTTATTCTGCTCAGTGAGGCTGCATTTATTTGATCAAAAATGAAAATGTTAATATTGTGAAATTATTGCAATTTAAAATAACCGTTTTCTGGTTGTGAATATTGTAAAATGTAATTTATTCCTGTGTTCAAAGCTGTATTTTCAGCATCATTACTCCAGTCTTCAGTGTCACATGATCCTTCAGAAATCAGTCTAATATGCTGATTTGCTGCTTAATTATTTTTGGTGCTCAGTTAGTAATATTTTTAATTCTCAATGTTTTCTGCTTGATTTGTGGCAATTTTTTTTTTTTTTTTTTGCAGGAATCTTTGAACAAAGTTCAAAAGTATTTATTTGAAAGTCTTTTGTAACATTAGAAATGTCTTCACTGTCACTAACTTAATGTGTCCTTTCTAAAAAGTATTAATGTCTTTTTTAAAACTTTTGAATGGCCGTGTATCATGATTTTTCCACAACTGTTTTCAACGTTGATAATAATCAGAAATGTTTCTTGAGCAGAAAATCAGCATATTAGAATGATTTCTGAAGGATCATGTGACACAAAGACTGGAGTAATGATGCTAAAAATTCAGCTTGGACCACAGGAATAAATTACATTGTACAATTTATTCATATAGAAAAGTGTTATATTGAATAGTAATAATATTTCAAAGTTTTTAGCGTATTTTGGTCAAATAAATGCAGCTTTTGTGAACTGAAGAGACTTCACAGATGTCACAAAATCAGTAGAGTACATTTGGCTTAACAAGCAGCTCAGTGTCAGAGATGTTTAGTGACCACCATTCATGTCCCTGCTTGTGTGCAGTGAGAGTTGATGATCTACAAACCATTAAGAAGGAACTGACTCAGATTAAACACAAAGTGGACTATCTGCTGGAGAGCCTGGAGCGCATGGAGAGAGACCACAGCAAGAAATCAGGTACATGCCACACAGACTACTGACCAAAACCAAAAAAAAATTGTTATTTCTAACAACTCTCTCCTCATGCCTCTACACAGAGGTGAAGAGCACCAAACCAGATGAAGTCTCACCGCAGCACTCCAGCGGAAAGAAAGAGCGCGAGAGCACAGAAATGAACGACTACGAGGACGAGGGAGACCTGCTGGAGGAAGAGGAGGTGAGTGAAAGACAAACAACAGCGGCAGAAATCACGTATCGACTCGTATTCACCCGTCGCTTTTGGTTTGCGCAGATCAAGAGTCGAGGAAGGGAGGATGATGAGGAGGAAGAGGAAGGTGAGCAGGAGGAAGGAGAGGATGATGGAGACAGCGCCAACGGAGACCATTCTTAAACACGACCGACACGGACACACATGCATGCTCACCATGAGATATAGAGTAGATCCTCTGACCTTTAATGCACACTTGGTTTTATTTTATATGTCCAGAACAATAACTAAGACTCTGAATCATGAAAATGAGACTTTTTAGATAAGTCGCATGAGCCCCTGACTACAGCCACCTTTCCACGAGTTCTCATAATTTTTGCATTAAAAAGAGTTGAATGCTTTAGGATTCAGAAAATACTTTTGATTGCAGTGAAATCTCCTTCTTTGGTGTGACATCGAACAGTTTTGCTGCCAAGCTGTTTTAAAGACTGGCAACCCAACAGCTTGATTGTCTTTGTGAAAATTTGGAGGAGGAACCGCTTAGAAGTGCTATGATTGGATTTTACCAAAATATCGGTTATAGGTTGTGCTTTGATGAAGGTTAAAGCAAAAAAGTAACTAGTTTCGTAACTTTTCAGTCCCTTAAAGGCAAGCTCAGTGTTTGTCAATAATAATTACTATCCTGAACGATAGCGGTTTAGACTGGTGTTTTAGTGATTGACACATTGATGAGCCAATCAGATTGCATTGAACTTTGAGATTAGATCTCTTAAAGAGACACTAACATGCATTTTGTACATTTAACCTTGCTAATTGGTTTGCACCAACTTTACTCTGCCAGTACAAACAAATTAGATTGTCAAGCCTAGGAAACAATTGCTTTCCCACTTCAGGCACGTTCAGGTCCTTCTCCTTTGGGGTTTTTAAAGTCTTACACCGCTGTGTGTGTTACGGTGGTGATAATGGTGGCTGGAGTTCGGGAATGTTCTGCCATGTTCTTGAGGTCTTTCACTCTTTAAACCGGCCTGTGCAGATTGATATTGCACAGATGCACTCAAATACTCATAAACGTCTGCCTTCACCAATGCTTTCCATGATTCTTGTGGTTGTGAGACCCTTCTGTGCAGATTTATGATCTTAAATGCACTCTTTATCATTGTCTTCATCTTCCCCAGCACATACAAGTTAGATTATTTTGGCTCAAATTGTTCTCCAACTGAGTCCCAAAGCTCTTGACGGACTTTAGTCCCCAAACCCTAACTAACTGAACCCATTCATTCAAGTGTGTGTGCTGGTTCGGGCAAAGCAATGTTCCTCTAGGACTTTTGGTCATAAATGTGAAGTTACTCGTCCTGACCAGTGGGCGGCAGTGTGGACCCGTTCTGTTATTTAACCACACAGATATACTGTTTGATTGAGCTGAACTGTTTTATATTCCATATGTGGTCACTGAGTGTGTGAGAATAAGTTTGGATTGTACAGTGAATGTCATTTTACCTGTTGGTTTGTATCTGTGTACAGTAACACTAAGAGGTGAGTTTGCTTCTGGTAAATACAAGATGTTTGTAGCTGTTTTGTTTTCATTCGTTCTGTTCATTTTTTGTTTGGTCTGTGTAGTAAGTTTCAATAAAACTACAAATGTTCATGACATGTTGGCTGTTATTGCAAGAATCTTGAACACACGGCTATGATAAACTGCTTAACTGCTTTTTTATTTTCCCCAACAAGTAGCCGTGAAGTGTGACAAAATGCAATGTTTTTTGCTTTTAATTATGCTCGCAGCCTTACAAGTTGAGACAGTCTCATCACATGCCTTTCTGAAATGTCTTCATTTATTTCAGCAAAACAATTTCCTTCATTCCAATGAACTAAAGAAACACTGATTAATTTGAGTCATTCAACAGCACTCCCTGCGGTCGCTGCACTTCATGCAATCAGTTTCTGAATGGTGATTGTCTTACTGCTGTTCGTTACTGATGTTTTATGGCTTTTATATTTTATTAGATGTATTTGGTGTAAATTTGTGTTGCTGTCGTCCAGAATGAAATCTCATCATTTTAAGGCCTGTAGCAAATACTTTGAATTTGTTCAGCTTCTCCAACAATGAGATTGATTTTTTTTTTTTTTTTTTTTTTTTTTGAGAACTGTGAATGTTGTTGCATTGAATGTTTGTTTAGGATGTGTGTTGTATAATAGGGTTAAGACTAGGTTTAGACAAACAGGTCTAGACGAGTCTCTTTTTATGAGATTTTTTTTTTTTTGGCCTTTCACATTCATTTTCTACATTCATCTCTCGATCTGTCTGTCGCTGCTAAATTAGAGGACCTGTTAAAACACAACCCAAACCGCTCAAAACATTTTCTGTTTAGGCCTCGGGAACCTGTGAACTTATTGACCCAAAATGTTTCTGGCAGTACCACAGAATGAGATGAAAGATTACCATGGTATTTACATGGTGCTCCAGTGAATGATTTAGAGGTCGAGCACTGATTGAATCTGTAGGTGTTTGTATTCTCAATTTCAGTTTTCTTAGTGTTAATTTTGTGGTCAGTCATTCAGACCTTTTAGTTTCACCAACTTTTCAAAGTTGGTTATAGTGACGGTTTACTATTTTAGTATTTTTATTTTTTTATTACTAAATAAATACTATACTGTGTGTGTGTGTGTGTGTGTATAATATATATATATATATATATTTTTTTTTTTTTTTTTTTTCATAAGTTATTGTTTTTATAATATTTTAGAATATTTTCTTGTGTTTGGTTATGCAGTTACTGGGTGACTTGTTGGGTAAATATTTACATTTGTGAAATAAGTCTGAGGAATTAACTAACTAGAGCTGGATGGTTTACCATATCGAGTTCCCAATAAAATATGGGGAGAATGATGAAAAACTCTGGACATTTTTCCTTGATATATATTAATCTAACAGCCGATCACACAGCAGAAATAAAGGCAGCAGCAGCAGTCAGTGAATGTCGCTATATTCTGCGTGTCTCTGTGTGAATGAATGGCACGGTTTCGTCTGATACACAAACTCAAACACACGCGACGCTCGCAAGGATTTCAGCATCTGCATGTCAATATGAGGACATGAACTTCATCTCCAGAGCTGCTCTGATAGTCACTTCACCAGCTTTACACAGTTTCACTTGAGGAAAAAAAAAAAAAAAAATACGAATGAACACTGAAGCTGAAAGACCTTAAAGACAACCTGTTAAAATAAAAGTCCGGTTTAACTTGAAGAAATTATGACAAAAATATTAACAGTAACATTAACAGTGAAGGAATATTGTGATGAATATCAATACCATATGATATGGAAAAATATTGATAATATTTTTGGCCATATCACCCAGCCCTACAGTATGTGTAGGCCATGAGGACAGAATGACATCTGATGGCGGGTCATTTAAGTGAATTTGCGTTTGCACGTTCTTCTATGACCTTCGGTCTACCTGTCAGATCAGAGAAACTGAGCAACATGAAACAGACTCATGCAATGCAATGAACTCGCAGTTCAATTAAATTAAATGGGGATTATTTCAAACAAATGAAATGACACTGTGCTGTTCTTCTGGCGCTTTGGAAGCAGACGGATGCAGGAACAATCAAGTGAATTGAATTCGTGACACACATCTGCTCGATTTCAAATAGAGCGAGTGAATGAGGACCAATGAAATGAAGATGAAGAGAACAATTACTGTGTGAAACATGCCACAGATGGCAGAACGGCACGCCAGCCGGACACGAATATTCATTAATGAAGCGTTCTGTGTGTGTGTGTGTGTGTGTGTGTATGTGTGTGTGGCAGTGCTGCACATCTGACGCCTCACTGCTCACAATCATTCCAGTGCAGTGAACACATGCATCCTCTCATGCGTTCAGGCGATCTGTCATCTCTCTCTCTCTCGCTCTCTCTCTCTCTCTCTCCCTCTCTCTCCTGTCAGCTTCTCTGCTTCTTCATCTCTGCTCTTTCTCCATCCTTTATTCTCTCTCTGTCTTCTTTGTTTTATCATCCTGTCTCTTTTACTTTAACATCCATCACTCCAATTTATTTTCTGCTGTGGGGAAATCTATTAATATTCAGCATCTATATGTCACTGTATCTTTTACTCAGTCTCTCTGTCTATCTGTTAGCCTCTCTATCATCTATCTGTCTGTCTGTCTGTTCCTCTATATCCAGCCACCTACCTATCTATCCATCCATCCATCCATCCATCCATCAATCTAAAATAACTGCATGGTAACACTCTTCACTGTACAGTGATCAACACATACACACACACACTTACACTGCAAACACAAATAACACACCTGCACACTCACTTGCTTAAATAAGCAGAGGTCAGACACACAACCGCACACTTCTCCAAACAGAGTGTTACACAAAACTTTCTGCAATCACACTCAATCACGACTGTTTGCTGAAGCGCAGGTCTCACGGTTAGGCAAACATGAGTCCATACACACACAGAGACACAGAGATGTACATGCATGATGTGACATGCATTTCATGCAGACTCTTCACGCTGACAGGCAAACAGACATAATGGACTCACCAAACCAGAAACGCAACAAGAACATAAACACTCTGGTGAAAAATGCACAAACCCTGGTGCAGCATGGGAGATCCTTCAGGATGTTTGGGCCACAAGGTGATTTATGTGTGTGCTGTAGCGAATCTGGCTCGCGTGTGTGTGTGTGTGTGTGTGTGTGTGTGTGTGTGTGTGTGTGTGTGTGTGTGTGTGCTGAAATACCTGTGTGTTTCTTTGAGAAGGTCATGTGTGCAGCACCGTTGCCAAGACAGTGTTTGTTCCTGACCGAGTGTGTGAGTTTTTGTGTGTGTGTGTTCAATGGTGTTGGATAACATGATCTTTAGAAAATGTGACTTTGCAGTACGGTGTGTGTGTGTGTGTTTGACCCTCTGCAGGCTGCATTGTGCCGATGTTGGTCTAAGGGTGACTTGCTAGAATGTAAATGAGAGCGAACAAAGCGGGCCGTGAGCGACGTGAGATGCTTTAGAGAACAAGACACAAAGAGAAACTCTTACTAGGGCACTACGAAAACTGCTGACTACCAGCACACTAGTGTTTACACATCACACTATGACACAGTGAGTGATTTGCCTCATGCCTGTCTTGATTGATAACTTTGTTATCACTTAGCACATTTAATCATATACATATATATATATATATATATATATATATATATATATACATACACACACATTTAGTCATTTAGCAGACACTTTTATCCAAAGCAACTTACAAATGAGGACAATGAAAGCAATCAAAATCAACAAAAGAGCAATGATATGCAAGTGCTATAACAAGTCTCAGTTAGCTTAATGTAGTACACGTAGCAAGGTTTTTTTTTAATTATATAATATATAAAAAGAAAACAGATAGAATAGCAAAAGAATAGAGCAAGCTCGTGTTAGATGCATTTTTTGCTTTTGATAATTGTATAATAAATAAAAAGAAAAGAAATGGATAGAATACAAAAAGAATAGAGAAGCTAGTGTTAGTTTTTTGTTGTTGTTTATTTTTTGTTGTTGTTGTTTAGTAACTGAATAGAGTGCAAGTCTAAAAGGGGCCAGTCTTTTTTTTAAGAATAGAATTAGAAAAGAGAGTGCTAGTGTTAGAGGGTCAAATAAAGATGGAAGAGATATGTTTTTAGCTGATTCTTGAAGATGGCTGGATCTGTCCTCTGGATTCAGCTGCTCGGATTGAGTTGGGCAGGTCATTCCACCAGGAAGGAACATTTCATTTAAAATTCTGTGAAAGTGATTTTGTGCCTCTTTGGGATAGCACAATAAAGCAACGTTCACTTGCAGAACGCAAGCTTCTAGAGGGTACATAAATCTGAAGTAATGAATTTAGGTAAAAGGGTGAAGAGCCAGGTTTGTAGGCAAACATCAATGCCTTAAATTTTATGCGAGCAGCTATTGGTAGCCAGTGCAAATTAATAAACAGAGGTGTAACATGCATTCTTTTCAGCTCATTAAAAATTAATCTTGCTGTCACATTCTGAATTAATGTAAAGGTTTGATAGAACTGGCTGGAAGACCTGCCAAGAGAGCATTGCAATAGTCCAGCCTGGACAGAACAAGAGCTTGAACTAGAAGTTGTGAAGCATGTTTCGAAAGAAAGGGCCTGATCTTCTTGATGTTGAATAAAGTAAATCTGCAGGACTGGGCAGTTTTAGCAGTGTGGTCTGAGAAAGTCAGCTGATCATCAATCACAACTCCAAGATTGTTGGCTGTTTTTGAAGGAGTTATGGTTGATGAGCCTAACTGGAAGGTGAAATTGTGATGAAACTATGGGTTTGCTGGAACCACAACAGTTCTGTCTTGGCAAGGTTGAGTTGAAGGTGATGGTCCTTCATCCAGCAAAGCAGTCAGAGACTCACCGCACCTTCAAAATAATCCAACTGTGGTGCGTAGACCAAAAAAGTTTCCCAAAAAGTAAGAGCCTGAAGAAGGTCCGCACACTCTCAAACATCAAAAAGAATCACAAGCGAGATGATAGCATTTAGAGCAATTTACTGGATAAAAACAAGGCAAACGTTTCGGTCACATGTTGATCCAGAAAGAAATGTCTGTTAGACAAGCTGAGATGTGAGCAGCTATTGTCGGATCATCAGGATGGAATGAGAGGTAGAGTTGAGTGTCATCAGCATAGCAGTGATATGAAAAGCCATGTTTCTGAATGACAGAACCTAGTGATGCCATGTAGAAAGAAAAGAGAAGTGGTCCAAGAACTGAGCCCTGAGGCACCCCAGTAGCGAGATGTTGCGACTTAGATACCTCACCTCTCCAAGATACCTTGAAGGACCTGTCTGAGAGATAAGACTCAAACCACTGGAGTGCAGTTCCTGAGATGCCCTTTCTCAGTAGTGTTGACAGGAGGATCTGGTGGTTGACCGTATCAAAAGCAGCGGACAGATCCAGCAAGATAAGTATTGAAGATTTGGAATCCACTCTTGCAAGTCTTAGGGCTTCAACAACTGAGAGCAAGGCATGAATGTCTCGGTTGAATGTCCACTTCTGAAACCAGACTGGTTGCTGTCGAGGAGGTTGTTCTGTGTGAGAAAGGCAGAGACTTGGTTGAACACAACTCATTCAAGTGTTTTAGCAATGAAAGGAAGAAGGGAAACCGGTCTGTAGTTTTCTAAAAGAGATGGGTTAAGGGTCGGTTTCTTAATTAGTGGGGTTATATGAGCCTGTCTAAATGCTGAGGGCAAAACACCAGTGTGAAGGGATGTGTTAACGATGTGAGTGAGTGCAGGTACAACTGCAGGAGAAATGGCTTGAATGAGATGAGATGGAATAGGATCAAGCGGACAAGTAGTAGGATGATTAGAAAGGTTGAGTTTGGAGACTTCTGCCTCAGTGAGTGTGGAGAATATATTACCAATTATTTTATTTGTTAATATTAGTGGTCTACTTTTCTTTGACTAAAATTAAATATAGTAAATTTTATTGAAATTTCATTTTGTATTATTGTTGTATTTTTGTCAATATTACTGGTTTACTCTATCTGAATCTACCCTGAACCTACCCCTAAACCTACCCCTACCCCTACCCCATGTATTTACCTTATATTACCAGTACTTTCTTAGGAAGGTACACTGGAAGTACATGTAAGTGCACATACTCTTTATTGCATTTTTTGTTCTCATTTCTTCAAACTAATAGTTTACTCCGTTCACATTTTATTTAACTTTTAATTTGTTAATATTATTGATTGACTCCATTTACACAATTAAATATAGTCAATTTTATTGAAATATAATTTTGCATTATTGTTATTTTATTTCTGAAAATATTCCTGGTTTACTCTGTTTGCACTATTGATATTTATTTTAATGTATATTTTACTATTGTAAGTTTTTATTTATTTAATTTGTTAAAAATAACGTTTCATTCCATTAACATATTATTTAATAGTTTTTGTTGTTGTTGTTGTTAATATTACTGATTTACTACATTTGGACAATTAATTAAATTAAATTGCATAGATAATAGAGAAAGTGAAAGGCCATTCATTCATGCAAACATTAACGCACTGTTTGGCTGTACTCAAGAGTGTATGTTTTTGAACTGACTGCTTTACATGTTTAGTACTCATAAGTGCTTTGACTGATTAGTTGTCTCCTGTGTGTTGAATGTTTTAATGTGAGCCTCACAGAGACACAGATATGAGCTGCGTTTCATCTGAAGGGTTTAAATGTGCGTAAATCACGAGTGTGTTTTGTGTGGGAGAACAAAAGACAGGAGAAACAGAAACCGGATCTGTGAATGAGTGTGAGATTAAAGCTCAGTGGAGATGAAAGCTGATCTCTGCCACACCTTCTCCTCTCTGTTTATCTGTCCTCCACAGACTCCATAACCTTCACCTCACTGCGGTTTATTCAGATTGAAAAGTACTATATACAAATCAACGTTCAGACCTTTCAGAGCTCAGAGCACATGGAATGCAGCTGAGATTTTTCTCAGAGAGGCTAAAGTCTCAGTTTGACCTCCTTTTAATGTTGCTGCTGAAGAAACAGCTGAGATGTTGAGTTGTGATGCTCTTCTCCGTGTCTTGTCTGTGGTGTTTCTCCAGCGGTTTGCTGAAGGTGTGTTTGAGGTCATCAGGAGGTTTGGAAAGTTTAGACGGATCGAGGAACCTTCAGACTCCTTCAGAACCTTCCACACAGTTCCACTGCTTTACACTTATTTATAATAAAAAATAACAATAAAACACACCTGTTTTTTTTTTTTTTTTCTTTCCAGACATCTAGACGTCTCATCTGCCTGTGACTATGACTAACTATATATACTGCCCAATATACATAATTAATAACAACAACAACAACAACAACAATAATAATAATAATAGTAATTATAATTGCATTGCATGATAATTATTTTGTAAATATTATTGTTAATAGTATTAAGTAAACTGTTTTGCATTATTTATTATTATTATTATTATTATTAACCCCCTATACACCTACACGTGTTCTACGCTCCTCTGAAGCTGGTCTTTTAACTGTTCAATCAACTCGGCTTAAAACTATGGGCGATCGGGCATTCTCGTCACTGGCTCCTAAATTGTGGAATTCCCTACCTTCTAAGATTAGAAATGCTGAATCCCTTAGTGTTTTTAAATCGTCCCTTAAAACTTACTTTTTTAGGGTGGCTTTTAGGTGATTTATGTAATTACTTTGTGTTTTTATATTGGCCTTGTATTGTTTGATTTGTTTTTTACTGCTTGTACTTTTGTGTGTATCTTTTCTATTTTTATTTTTGTATATGTATGTACAGCGCTTTGAGATGCTACTTTTAAAGGCGCTATATAAAATAAAGTTTATTATTATATTATTATTATTATTATTAATAATACACAATAATAAATTAAAATAATGAATAGAAATGAAATATTACATTTCAATAATACATTTTTAAAGCTGTAAATTATATTACTTTGTTTTCCTTAATCGCAATATCAATATTAAAACAGCATGATGGTGAAACCATAGTTTGAGTGGATGGTCATTTAACATAAAATGACAAATTATTGAGATTATTAATATTATTATATTTCATGTGTTTCTTTATTTCCTTTTCTTATCATGCTTCTTCAAATGTTTCTAACAAATCATACTTATCGTAGTGATTATGAAATAGTTAATTCATGATCAGTTTCATGTGTCGTCAATATTGCTCTGTATCTTGTTGGTCTTTTGCGAAGTCCCTTTAACAAACAAAAGTCAGTTCCTGTATGACATCATTCTACAGGAAGTGACATCAGTTTGGAGGGAAACCAACAGCACAAACATCAGTGAGTATTACCAAAGATGTTCAGCTGTCAGTCTGAAACCATCCTGAGTGATCCCATCACACAAAGAAGTTTGATCACATCAGTATTTCACAAGACCATTAAACAATGCTTGACGTGACATCCTTCAGTAAATAATCAAACTATAGTTTATAAAATTTAAGTGGTTTGACCAGCATATAGCTCTAAAAGTCTGTTTATATTTATAGAAGTGCTTCTTTAAATTATAAAACAAACACATTACAAAAGTTTGTTTGTTCGCCACATTGTGCTGCATGTTTACAGTTATTATCTCAAAAATACAGATGCTATTTTGCATATTTCATTCAAAAGTGACTCGAAAAACTCATGGGAATGTAAGGTCTATTGCAGTGCATTGTGGGATGCAATTGTATGCATTTTTGTTCTGTTGTGTGCACTGCAAATGATCACATACAGCACATCATCTGGTTATTCAGTGCGTATTGAAATCTCTCATTATTTATGCTGCTCTTCTGAGTCTGGGCCTCTTCTCAGCCGCAGTAATAGCTGTTTATTAAAAAGCTGAATTTCTGTGCTGCTGAAGCTGATTATGTAGTGTTATCTCTGCTGATCTGGGCGCAGTCGTGCGTGACAGTAACACTGTGTGTGTGTGTGTGTGTGTGTGCGTGTGTGTGTGTGTGTGCTCTCACACACAACCTGATCTGGAGAGATTTTTCGAAATCCCATGCGATTAGAGACTGCAGGGCTGAGTCTGAAGACGTCTGTCCTGTTTCAGGAGATTCTGCTGCGCTTTAATGAGCAAACGCTGCTGAGTAAGTGTGTGTGTGTGTGTGTGTGTGAGTCTGATGTCACACTAATGTAGGTCAGCCGCTAGTGTGATGATGTCACCGCCTGCAAAATCACCCTCAGCCAATCAGACGAGAGAGACGAGCGGGAAAACAAGCTTCCCTTTTCCAGAGCTCTGCAGCTGTTCACACACACACACACACACACTTAAACAGCATTTAAAGCTTTACTGTATGTGAATACAGTTGTGCGGTCAGTGGTTACTTGTTGCAAATAAGCTTGCTGTACTTTTGCCAAAAAGATGTGGCCACTAACAACATCATCATTTCAGTGTGACAGGGAAATATAATTATATAAAGGATATACTGCCCACTATTTTTATAAATAGTAGGCAAAATAATTTACACACTGATAAGCATTTCAAAATGATGATTATATTTCAAGCAATACAATGATTGTTTGTAGTTGTAAAAGATGGTTGGTGTCACACTCATGGACGTTTTGTTGTGTTTTAATTCCCCATGTGCTCTGTGTGACCTCCTTTTCCCTCATGTGTGTTTGTGTCATGATGTTCAGCTGTGTCTAGTCGTTATCCTCATTTATGTTCCCCATATAAGTGTATTCAGTTCAGTGTTTCTTTGTCCGGTCTCGTCTTTGTATATGTGTGTTTGCTGCCTTCCTGTGATGCATTACCCTTTAAGTGGATTATTAAAGACTGCTTATCATCATCCTCTTCATTTTCGTACGTTTCTCTCTCACCACACCGTGACAACTGGAGTGTTTTAGAAAATACTATTTTAGTTTATACTTAATTCATGTGTAATTGATTGTTAAATCAATGTTTCTAAATGTTTAATAAATTATATAATAAAATACATGTATATACTAAATTCAAATTTCTTTAAAAGATCTTAATTATATTAGTTTTCTTTCATCATAATATTATAATTAAGTACACTGGTTGAATTTAAAATAATTGCTTGAGTGGATGTTCATTTTTACAATGTCTTTTACAATGCAAAACAAAAAAATATTCCAGGCATTTCTTCACTTTTCATTTTTAATCCATTTGAAGTGTTTCAAAGAAAACATGTTTTCTTGCAATTATTCATTTAGTTGCATTGGACAAAATAATTCAACAATCAGTTATACACAAGAAAAAAAAATCCCATTCAATGAGAAAATTTATAGGATTGGAAATTTCACTTCTAAAACGTTAAAGACAAACATCTCTCTGTGCTCTCAAACTACTAAAAGGTTTGCATATATGGGTCATTCCTGGTATTCGGTGCCTTTTGTGTCCCCAGTAAAGATCATAATATTATTGCCTTAAAATTTTCAACAACATCAATTTTTAAGTTGTCTTTGAGAGAGAGAGAAAAAAAAAAAACACCTTGTGAACTTTAAGCATATTTCAGTTTTTATTTAATTCTAAAAACTTTACAGCATTTTAAACCACCAAATATCACAATTTTTCCTATGTCCCCAGGCCTGTCTGCAATTTTGATGATGAATACAACACATAATATGAGTGATTTTTTTTTCTTCAGATTTTTTTTCACCTTGTTTGGTATATCAGTATATTTTCCAAGAAAAAAAAAAAAAAAAAATTCAAAAATATTGTCTACCCTGTTATATTTGCTACTGGCCCTTTAAATGAAAGTTGGAAAAAGGAAATTACATCTTTTCAAACAGCTGACATAATTTCCTTGAAGGATAAACAGCTGGGGAAGGTAAGTGAGAGACTCTGTTTTGTTAAAGGTCTGTTTTTATTTTATTTTTCCAATCTGATGTGGTCAACTTCAACATGTCAACCCTGTTGAGGCAAATATGAAAGAAAAGGGGGAAAAAAGTAAATAGAAATTATTATTTGTAAAAGTGTCATTAAAAAAAAAAAAATCAGTTCTTTGTTTGACAGACCTTCTGTGTTAGCATGTGTTTGCTCAGACTTAGAGTAATGGCTGATTTTAGGTCAAAACATCCACCCTGTTAAGTCAGAAAACCTAACAGGCTGGACACATTTATCTGTACATAGTGATGATAGTGACAGCAACTGATGTTTAAGTTGAAGAAGTGGTGCATGTAAACTTTTTTAAATTTTAAATATTCATAAATATTGTTGGTCGTTTGTCCCTAACAGGCTGGACATTTTTGGTCCTTCTTCTCATTTAATTTGGCTCATAATTGCTTGAATTTATATACCTAAGGTTGTATATACCATATATACCAAAATGATTTTTCTCTTGTTTTACAGATCCCTATCATGATTACACA
Source organism: Tor tambroides (assembly GCA_021397915.2). Lineage (NCBI taxonomy): Eukaryota > Metazoa > Chordata > Actinopteri > Cypriniformes > Cyprinidae > Tor > Tor tambroides. The sequence goes on from JAFVLL020029975.1 coordinate 14,586, forward strand.
AGAATTGATTAAAAAAAAAAAAAAGTTTCATTTTTTGAGTGTTATGATATTAAAAAGACACCGAATCCCAGGAATGACCCATATGTATATTCTGCAACAAATTTTAAATGTATTGTTTCTATGTACATAATCAACATCTATTATTGTACATTATCAACGTCTATTATTTGCAATGCTTCATGGGATTGTAGTTGTTTCCTTCATTAAAGTTATAGTGATAATTCACCCCAAAAAATGTAAATTCTGTCATCATTTACTCGCACTCATGAGCTGCTCCAAACCTGTATGAGTTTTTTTTTTTCTTCTGTTGAACGTAAAAGATCATATTTTGAAGAATATGAGTAACCAAACATTTGATGGTAGCCATTGACTTCAATAGTATTTCTTTCCATACAAGAAGTCAATGGCTGCCAGCAGCTGTTTGGTTATTCTTTAAAATACGGTCTTTTAAGTTCAACAGCAGAAAGAAACTCATACAGGTTTGGAACGGCACAAGGGCAAGTGAACGTTTTTGGGTGAACTTCCCCTTTAACGATCATTTATCCAGCACATTTAGTCTAAATCAGCTTTCTTTCAGCAGATAACTGACCTAAAATACCCCTGTGTTCTGGAAACGTCGCCTCACAGAGAGAAATCCTTATCAAAATCAAAACAAAACTCCCTTTCCGGCCAAACGTCCGACCGCTGGGCTTCAAACACGACTCCACTGAAACTGAGAAGTGTTTTCCTGAGAGCAGCTCCTGCCAAGCTGCAGTGTGTTTGTGTTTGTGTGCTCCAGCATTGTTGTGTGTAATTTTAGCCGGTGTTCGCTGTGGTCTTTGGCAACGGGTCACATTGTTTGCTACTTTCTATAGGGCACTTTAATTTAGCAGACGCTCTGTTAGACTGAAATAGTGGCACGCTGTCTGCAGGTTTGTGTCCTGCACTACATCTACAGGTCAACAAAGCCACAAAGCCACTTTCTTTCCCATTAATACCAGATTGTTAACATGAGGCGAAAAGTAGCTTATAAGATTTGAAACTGAGTCCCAACAAAATGAGGTCGACATGAAACCAAAACCGACCCTGTAGAGCTGTACATTCAACACCAGCTCTGACTGGATGTGATTGTTCAGTCTGGACAAATTACTCGTCACAGCTGATTAGCACAATAAGCTAAACTTGTTAGTTTTCTGTAAAATATTAGATTGAAAGGGCTTATGCTGTTGTTGAAAGAAAATATTGTTAAATTATTGTAGTATTATTATAATTATTAAATTACTTTGATATTAAGTTTTATGATTATTTAAATATCTATTCTGTAATTATGATTATTTTCATTTCTAATCTGAGTTTGCCATGAAAAATGAATGAATTACACAGTAAGTTAAAAGTGTAGATTTTATCAAATATTACACTAAAATTGCTCATATAATTGTTATTATATTGTTTTAAGACAATATTATTAAAAATAGTATTAATATTATTATATATTTTTCATGATCATTTTAAATCTATAAACAAACAATCAAACCAAAAACAAACGGCAAGTTAAAATTGTAGATTTTTTTTATCAAATTTTAAAATGAAATTTCTTACGTAATTGTTAATGTTTTAATTGTTTAAAGAAAATATTTTTCTTTTTGAGTTGTATAAAATTATATCGTTTCCCTTCTTTATGTATTTATTTGTTGTATTTATTTGTTGTTTTGATTTATTTGAAAGAAAAAAAGAAAGAAAAAGAAAGAAAGAAAGAAAAGAGTTAAAATTGTAAATTTTGTATCAAATATTAAACTGAAAATTTTCATATAATAGCAGAAAAAAAAATATTAGAATATTGCATATACAGGTGCATCTCAATAAATTAGAATGTCCTGAAAAAGTTCATTTTTTCTTGTAAGTTATTTCAAAAAGTGAAACTTTCATATATTTTAGATTCATTACATGTAAAGTAAAATATTTCAAAAGTTTTTTTGTTTTAATTTTGATGATTAGAGCTTACAGCTCATGAAAGTCAAAATCAGTATCTCAAAATATTTCAAGTTTCAATTAATGACCATCCCTACAGTATAAATTCTGGGTATCTCTTGTTCTTTGAAACCACAATAATGGAGAAGACTGCTGACTTGGCAATG
>JAFVLL020029977.1:0-37500 GCA_021397915.2 Tor tambroides
TCTCCACAGGTCACTGATGACCAGCAGATGGACAAACACACACACACACACACACACACAGAGACACACACACACACACACACACACACATCTGTTCTGACACACAAGACATACTTACACATTTCTAAAAAAAATGCATAATATTTAGTAAGCGAATGAAACTTTACAAAAAAATTTTTTTTACTATTTTTACTATTATTTTTTAAAGAGATGTAAGCGTCGAAAATGTTTGTAAGGTATGTATGGAACACCATTAGTGTCAAAAATACTTTTGTTAAATTATCATTTTTAGGTTTTTTCCCTTATATCTCACACACTTTTGGACTGAATATTGTTGATAATCATGAATATGTGCGTCTATTGATGAACCACTGCAGCATAAAAAATTCATCACATTTTCATCTGAAAGTTCATGCAAGCAAAATCTATTCATTTGATTTGAAAATATTTATTTATATATATATACACAATAGTCTTTTTTGGTGTGGTTCATGCCTATAGTGTAAAATTTCAAATAGTTTATCAGTTTTTTTAGTTGAAAAATTAAGATGTTTAATTATAAAAATAAACAATAAAAGGGCTAAATGTGGTAATAATGTGATAACATTCGAAATTTATTTTGCACATTAATTAAAACTTGCTGATCAGATATAATATGGCTTTGGTTTGATAAAGTAATGATTCTTCGGGTCCAAACGGACCCGGAATGCAGAAACGGTACAGATTATGATTGTGTTATTATGAGAGTTAAACCTCTTCAAGTCCTACACAGAACAAGAAACCCATCAGAGCAGGTCAGACGCGTCCAGACTCGCTCTCTTTCCTCAGAAGAGGAGAGTAATAACGTCCTTCCTGAAGAACTGAACAAACAGCCCAGCCCAGTCTTCTCACGAGGAAACCCCCGACCGATCTGCTCTGAAGAATCGTTTCTCAAGCTCGCTTCAGTCAGAGAGGATTAAACAGTAACCAGCTCCAGCGCTCTGGAAATGGAAAATGAAATGAAGCGAACACCAGCGCTTGATTTACATGCCTTCATTTACATCGTCTGCTCGTCCGAGACAAACAACACTTTAAGAACCGCATGTCTGCATGTGCAACGTCTAAAAAACACCGCATTACATCACAAAAATATCATTACCTTACCATCTATTTCTTTGTTTTCCACAAAAATAAATAAAAATAACTATAATTTAAATAATCTAAACAACATTTTAATAATTACTTAGAATAAAATAATATAAATCATTTATAATGATTAAACTATTTTATTTATTAAATAGAATATTTTATCTATTAAACTTTAGTGTGTTTTGTGCTTGAAATCAGTTTAAATGTTGGCTGGTATTTTTTTTGTGTGTGTTTTCCTTTAAAAATATGTTTAAACAATTCACTTGAGAATAACTGTATCAAATAGTTTTCATATAATTTAAGTCAAATTAATTTTTCTCTTGTTTAAAACACAACAATCGTAGTTTTGTGCTTGTAAGTAAAAATAACAAACTTTATTGCAGATATATTCAGATTAATATTACACACAACATATAAATGCCAGTCAGTATTAATTAACATGCATTTCCAAAATATGTAAAAAGAATTCTTCACACAAGATAGATTTAATAATAAATAACAGCGGTATTTTGCATCTTAAGTTAAATCTAAATTAAATAAAAATATTTTTTTCTCATTTGAAGCATAAAACTATCATGATTTAGTGTGTTTTGTGCTTGTAAGGTATGGAAAACAAAGTTTATAGCAGATTTATTCTTTAAAAAAACTGAATTATTATTTAAATGTCAGTTTTTTGTTTTCACTTAAAAATGTAATAAAACAGATTTACTTCAGGAAAACCTGCATGGGGTAAATATTAATATAGGTTAAATATAAATATAGTTTTTTTTTTTGTCAGAGGGTGAGAATGGTCTCCAGCAGGAAGTGTCTGTGTGAGTCAGGCGTGATGTCACTTCCTGCAGGATCTCCTGTAAACCTCTGTGTTTCTTCATGATCTAATGTAACGCCTGCGCTGGGAAATCACCTCAGTCCTTATCACCGTCACGGGTCAGAGGTCACAGGAGACTTCACTGCTCCTTCAGCAACACAAAGCCTGCTTTTAACATGATTTAAGATGATTATTTTGCATTTTAACATGATTATTTTCATGAAAATTAAACATACTTAAGGTTTTTCACACAAATTCTCATTACTGAAATTTATAGAATACATTTCTAAAATAAAGTAATATTAATTTAGAATGAAATTCAATAAAATATATAGAGAGAGCATTAATATAGAATGTATTTATGCATATATATATTTTTTTTTTTTAAGTTTTTCAACATCGTGGTAATGTTTGTTCTTGTTTTATGGCAATTTTATATTTTTATATCTCAATATTTCTATTTTTAAAAAAAAGGTACAACAGTGATGTGACTAACCACTGAAGTAAAATAAATTTATATTTATATTTACATATATATGATTTTAACGTATGTATATATTAGTATAAAAGACTAAACATATACTATTAAATATATAAAATTTGATATATGTGTGTGTGTGTGTGTATGTATATGTGTGTGTGTATATATATATATATATACACATACTAAAATAAAAAATAAAATATTTACATGTCATAGTAATATTTATGCATTTTAATATTTTTAAAAACATAATTACATTCTATTTTACAGTGATAAGATTGACCATTGAAAAGAAAACAGTAAAAGTAAGGATTTCGGGTGAAGTGTGCTGAATTGTCGTGAAAATAGTTTCGAAGTGCTCCTGAAAACAGGCTTGACTTCATGAGCTGCAGGTGTTTTGATGAGACTGACGCACAGACAGAGTATGGAGGAGAACAACAACAGGACGGAGCGTGCGAGTGACGAAGCCTGTAAAAACAAGGTGGACGGAGCCCAGGGCTATTTAAAGCTCTTTCCCGAGCCCGGGCGGCTCCGCAGAACCGGTTTAGTGTTTACTCCGATCACTGATGTGTGTTTGAGCCTCAACGACCCGGAGAACACTGCTACATACATGCAAACACGCTTACTCATGATATCAGGAATTACACTTCAGCTAGCAAAAATATAACTGGCTGCCATTCAGATTCTATTGTTGATATCAAGACCTGATTTCTTCCAGTCGCACATATCAGAAATGCAATTCTTACATGTAAAAGCCTTCATTTTTGATATCAATAATTACACTGTTACTAGTAAAAATGTGAATCAGTTGCACTATGTTAATTCTTGATATCTGTACATTTGCATTTGTCATTTCTGATATCTAAAAATGTATTTCTGGTATCTAAAATGACTTATTTTACTATTCATGATATCAGAAATTAACATCGTGACTAGTGACAGTCGAATTATTGATATTGAAAATGAACATTTTTACTAGCAGCAATTCAATTGTTGATATCAAGAATAGACATGATATCAAAATAAAGGCTTTTACTAGTAAGAATTGCATTTCTGATGTGTGCGATTGGAAGAAATCAGTTTTTGATATCAACAGTTGAATTTGAATGAAAATACAATTACAGATATCAAGAATTATATTTTTACTAGCTGAAGTTTTTTGGTTTTTAACTAGTGCAAACTGAATTGCTGATATCAAGTATTCATGTCCTGTGAAGGAATAACACTCAAAATAGCTTGCCATACTATACACAGCAAATACACATGAAAAGTGATTAAAACCTGCAGGACAATTAAAAAAAACACTTCTATCAATTTATTCTTTAGTAAAAAATATTGTTATATTTTATTCTAAATATATTATTATTTACTTAATTATTTTAAAATACTTTTAAATTTATTTTTAATGATTAATATTGTAATAACATCATTCATGATCTCTCACCGTTCTACCGGACCGGTCCACCGCTTTCTTCACGCGCCCGTACGTGCCTTCCCCGAGCGTCTGCAGGAACTCGTATCGGTGCTTGAGGTTGTGTTTGTGATGGTGCCGCTTCACGGCCTGACGCTTGACGCGCGCGACGCCCGGATCCCCGTCACACTCCATCAGATTTCAGCGGAAGACGAGGATAGCGTGCGTTCATGTCCGCGTGCAGGTGAGAGTGAGCGGGCGGCGCGCGCGGAGCGGCTACTAGAGTCCGGTGGGGGCGGGGCGCTGCGCGGTGGGCGGGGCGCTGACTGTAAGCACCGCCCCTCGCGTTTGTTGTGAGCGAGGTAGGCGTGTTTAAACACTTTCTAGAGAGTGGGGCTGTGTTCGAAATAGCATACTTGCTGACTGCCCAGTACGCAGTGCATACCGCCTACTATTGTTTTTAAAGAACAGTATACAATAAACAACAAATATTTCAGAGTAGTATGCTTAATTGTCACATGACAAACACTGAATATTAATTCAGCACAGCTGTCGAGGTTGTTAGCTTACAAACAAACGTGCTAACCGTTCTTTTTACAAAGACTTGCTAATAAGGCTTCATACTAGTTAACAAAGCTATATTGTCCAATTCAACTCATTTCATAATTGATGAACTTTAGTGAATCAACACTGAGCTTAACTGAACAATGATATTTTTGGCAGTTACTCTGACTAATTGGAAAAAGTGATGTATTCTAGTTAAGTACACTAAGTACAAATAATGATAAATTCTGTTTACACTAAAACAGCAGATTTTTGTTAGCAACAGGTGTGTTAATAGTAGTTAGGTGGCAGATATTTATACTTCAGTATACTGTAGTACATTATAAAACAGTATGCAATAACATACTGAGTGTCAATTATCATATATTTTATTAGATGAATGCCAGTTTATTGGGACAAAAACCTATCTACAGCTAAGCATAAATAACACTGTATTATTAATGAGGCGTTTTATTTCCACTTTTCAAATATTTACTTATTTTTTTATTGAAAATAAATGCCTTTCTGATCTGGTATGTGTGATGGGAAAAGGAGAAGCACGAGTTTGACAAAAGCCGGAGTCGAACCCGGATCAACTGATCATATACCTGTGTCTGTGGTGATAAATGTTGACTATTTCATAGCGATGTCTAATAATGAAAGTAATATCAATGCAGCAAAAATAGATTGGTCTGCACTTACTAAGGAGGACCTTTTAGCCTATTATGTAAGTACAGATGAGTAATATTCATGTCCCGAGGGATGCAATGATGTGTAGTGATGTTAACTGTAAAGATATAAATCATCAGAGGGATATCTGCTCAATGTATAATGATATATAGTTAATGCATGGTTGTAGTAAGCCATTTTTTAACTCAAAGGGTATAATGAATAAGACTAGGCCTAGTAAATGTAGCTGAATATCAGGCTGAAGCCCAGGAAGCTTATAAATGATGGGTTATGGCAGGTAGACCCAGGGAAGGGTCTGAGCTTGAGTATGAGACGTCTACAAATGCAAGATATAAGTATGCTATTCGTTTTATCTGTAAGAATGAGCAAATCTTAAGGGCTGATTCTATGGCTATGAAGCTCCTAAATCATAATATGTGACCATGGACCACAAAACCAGTCTTAAGTGTCAATTTTTTTACATCATCTGAAAGAAGAATAAATAATCTTTCCATTGGTGTATGGTTTGTTAGGATAGGACAATATTTGAAAATCTGGAATCTGAGGGTGCAAAAAAATCTAAATATTGAGAAAATCTCCTTTAAAGTTGTTCAAATGAAGTTCTTAGCAATGCATATTACTAATCAAAAATGAAGTTTTGATATATTTACAGTAGGAAATTTACAAAATATCTTCATGGAACATGATCTTAATATCCTAATGATTTTTGGCATAAAAGAAAAATGGATAATTTTGAGCCATACAATGTATTGTTGGCTATTGCTACAAATATACCTGTGCTACTTGATTTTGTGCTCCAGGGTCACATATTACTGATTTTTGGAAAGAAGTCAGAACTCTTAATAGTTGTAGAGTATCTGTTCTTTAGATGGAGTTTCTGGGGCAGAGAATATTGTGGAATTATGGAGACAACTTCACTGTAGTCTTTTTAATTGCATCCTAAATGAATTATATAATGTGGGCGATATTCAAGTTAATGATCCAATAGTGGTTACGTGGATCAAGCTATAAGCAAATTGCCTCAAAACAAAGCTAGTGGCCTAGATAATATTTCTGCTGAACATCTTAAATGTGGAAGTAAGAGGATAGCCCTTTTATTAGCTGTTTATTTTACTGGCTTTTTGATTCGTAGTGTGTTACCAGATTCAATGTTGTCTGTTTTGTTAGTACCAGTTATTAAATATGGCAAATATAGTAGGTCATCCATGCATATAGAAAATTTAGATACTATGCACAGCATACATACTGCAGAAATAGTAATAGTAGTATGATAGTATGGCGTTTCGAACACAGCCAGAGCGACACGCGTCATAATCAAAACCACGCCCACCAATGCTCTCCATTGATTTTGTATTGTGTAAGCTGGCTCCTAATTGTCATTTCTGACTTATAACAAAAAACAGAGCAATGTCTAAAAGCTGCTGTGTGACGAGGTGTACAGTAAACAAGCTAAAAACCCAGAACTACGTTTTTATAAACTGTCAACCCCCCAGAAAACGAGCTTTTAAGAACACAAATGTAGAGCACAACGTGTCATATTACTCTGAGAACCACGCCCACTGGAGGGAAACGTAATCGAGACAGGAAACATTCATTATTTTAAAGCTGCAGTCCGTAACTTTTTTTGTGTTCAAAATTTACAAAATGTATATAATAAGCATGAATACGTTTTCCAAACCGTGTTTTTGGCTTATCCGTACGCCTATAATAAGTGTTTATATTGGGATTATTTTAGACTGGCTCGGGTAGGTACCGCTGCGGAGGACCTGCGTGATTCGGCATAGACATAAACAGAGAGAAGTAGCTCCGGCTACAGTATTCTTCCGCAAGACGCCTGTAGTTCTGTTTATTCACCGCTAGAGCGCCAAAAGTTACAGACTGCAGCTTAAACCATGTCAGACGATTATTTCACCACCCGATGTGAACCTGAGAGGAGGAGATATATTGAGAAACTACATTTTATTGGTCTATATCAGTGCCCCTTTCCCTTACTTTCCTTTTGTTTGAGAAACCATCCAACTGAATGGCCCAACGTGAAATACCTACAACTATCTGTGTCCTTAAACGCTCGTTTTTTGGGTCGACAGCTTATAAAAACGTAGTTCTGGGTTTTTTAGCTTGTTTGCTGTACACCTTGTCACACAGCAGCTGTTAGGCATTGTTCTGTTTTTGTTATAAGCCAGAAAGGACAAGGAGGCAGCTTCCCACAATACAAAGTCAATGGAGAGCGTTGGATTGTTTTCCCCCCAGGTGTGGGCGTGGCCTAAATGCGCTCTGTCTCAATACTCTTTTTTTATTTATTTTTTTTTTTTTTTATTGAAATCTTTGGAACAAGGAACATAAGGGCAATAACATAAATTACATCAAAATAAATATAGTAATAAAGACAATTAAAAAAAAATAATAAAATAGGAAAAACGATAAGAAAATCACATGTCCTTAACAAGTAATAATACTGCAACAACTTCTTAGAATATGCTCTCAATATGGGCTAATGTTTGATATAAAATTTAACTCAAAGAAGAGTGTGGTACTGATTGCTAGAACCAGGGAGGATATGAAGTGTGTCTATCCTTCTTTTTCATTGGCAGGTGAACCACTAGAGGTTGTAAAGAAAGTTAAGTATCTGGGACATGTGATAAGAGATGATCTCTGTGATGATGATGATGTGCAGCGGCAGTGTGGAAAATTGTATGGGCAGGCAAATATGTTGGCACGCAAATTCCACATGTGCACTCCTGATGTTAAAATCTCACTCTTTAAAACCTATTGCACTCCACTGTATACTGCCCACCTGTGGTGTAATTTTAGTGAGTCTAAAATGAAAAAACTTAAAGTGGCTTATAATGACGCTATGAGAATTGTGCTTAAAATTCCCAGGGGGAGTAGTGCCAGTGAAATGTTTGTGTCTAACAATGTGCCCACTTTTAACGCTGTCTTAAGAAATTTTATGTATGGATTCATGTGCAGGCTGATAGGGTCTAAGAATATGATCATTATGTCCATAGCTGATGTTTCTAAGAGTGATACAAGGTATACATCTTGCTTTTGGAAACATTGGACCCGATGCCTGTATATGTTTTAATGATGCTTTATCTGTTTCTTTCTTAAATGTTTTGTATTGTTTTATATTTATGTATATGTCTGTACTGTGTTGTCTATATGGACCTCTGTGTCTGGAATAAAGTTGATTGATTGAATAATAATAATAATTTTATTAATTATTTTATTAATTTTAAAAGTACATATATGCATACCAAATTCTGAAGTCAGCAGTATACTCTTAAAAAAACATCCTTTTCTTTGAGTAAACCCTTTATACTCAATCGATCGACATGTTTCCCCTCAGTTTATGATTTGCGATCAATATTTTCCACTCAGCAGGTGTTTATTATGCGTCCACGCGAGGCGCGGGAAAACGTTCCGTTCCGTTTCATCATTCAGCTTCAGTAATAAAACTGAAAGTTTAAACTAGGAAGTGGTACTGAAGGGGAATTTGCTCTCGTTCATGTGTTTAGTCTATGAACTCTTACATCAAACGGGTTCAGTTAACAGTGTTTCATGTTTACATTTAATTCGTTTTATTAGTAGATTACGGTAACACCATTTTGACGGGAATGAGGCTGTGAGAGACTGAAGCATGGCGTGTTTAACAACATTGACTAAATCAAAGAAACTTTAAGTAGACAAAAACATTATAATGTAAATAATGTGCCTATTCCTCACGTTTCATATTGGCGTTCAATTCAATATGGCGTCTAACCTGACTACTCAGGTTAAAATTACATTATTAATAAAATAATGCTCTTATTTCAGTTAGTTAGTCCTCTTTTATGATCTTCGCAGCCGATTGAGTTACAACATAATGTCACATTTATATTTATGTTAGTGTATATTTACGCAAACAGAGCAGAAATGTGGTAAATAATCACAAAAACAGTGATTTAATAGTGAAGTAGTCTTGGAGACCACTAGAGGTCGCCAGGTCACCGCACTACAAGCTTACTTTAGTATACATGTAGTGTACTACACTGACTGTACAGCAGAAACAAAGAAGATTGTGACGATTCCACGATTTTTTATTTATTATTATTTTTTTAGTTGTAAATGAATATAAAATTTAAGATAAAGACTAGCTGGATGCAAATGTTTACACGCAGCGACCAAAATAATAATAGTAATAATTAACCATAGTTTTATTATAGTGAAAGTTTAGTAACCATGTTTTTTTTCGGCGTATTGATTATCGTTAGTATAACCACAGTTTTACTACAAATACCATGGTTAAACTATGGTTAGTGTAGCAAAACCATGGCTAATTTGAGGTTACTGTGGTTTAACTATAGTAACCATTGCTTTTTGGTCTAATCTGATGTAAAACCATGGTTAATTTTCATAAGGGAGTGAGAACCCTGCTGAGAAAAAAATGAAATAAAATAAAGAAATAAAAATAATAGAAGCCATCACAGAATTTGTAATGGTTTTACTGGTTATAATGGGAATTGTACTGGTTTTAATGGTAACTGGTAATTAGTCGCCTTCTCTTGGTGGCTACCACTCAATTCTAATAGAATATGTTCCAAAGCACACTACTGGACTCCATTTTTAATGGTTTTAATGGTTAAAAGTTGATAGTTTGTAATGTTTGTAGGCTGTTTGTAGTGGAAAGCATTAGAATTTCTGTGATGGTTTCTATTGTTTTGTTTTGTTTTTCAGCAGGAAAGGTGTGTGTGGCGGTGTCAAAATAATTTTATTAGTTATTTAAGTATTCCTAACAATGTCTTTCACTTAAATATTGACGTATATCTTTATAGTACGTACTTTATGTTCGCTACGCTAAGCGGACTGCATTTCCCAGCATGCACCAGTCGCGCTCCGCCCACCGAGCGTCTCTCTCTCGCCAAATGGACGGGCAGCAGCAGCAGCAGCGGCAGAGGCGGCTGGCAGTGCAAAACTCCCGTATTTGGGCTGAAAAGTGAAACATTTCCGACGCAAACACCGGGATTATCGATGATCGGCGCTCACCCGCGGGCTAAAGAGCTGCCTAACAGCCGCCAAGCGCAAGCAGCGACCCGGTCCGCGCGAGTGTGTGTTACCGAGCCGCGCCGATATCGGTCCGGTTAACGGGAGGAGGCCGTGTGAGTGAGTGAGTGAATGTGTGTTTAAGTGTGTGAGAGTGTGTGTTGATGCACTGACACGCACGCACGCACACACACACGCGCGCGGGCGCGCGCCGCTGGTTGTTGTTGTTGTAACGGTATCGGTTCGGTTCGGTCCGGTCCATCCTGCGGTGATCCGGGCCTCTGCAGAATCAGCGCGCGTTTGTATGGACATGTGACGCGGACTCGGGCGCACTGGGTCTCGCTCCGGGGTCAGGATGGAGAACCCGCAGAAAAACAGCTCTCTGGTCAGAGATCTGACCCGAGCCTTCAGCCACTACAACAAACACAACGTGTTCCTGAAGAAGAACCTGAAGGAGACCCTGGCCTTCTTCAGAGAGATCCGACAGAACCACAGCAACACCTGCGGCGGCACACCTGGAGCTCTGGACACAGGTGAGTCCGCCGTCCTCACACCTGACCGATACTGCTAACACTAGGAGTTAAAGCTGAAGGTAGAAAAACACAAGCTCATCTAAAATATGAATACATGCTTTTATGTTGTTAGAAATAAATGCAGTTTTTATAACCAGTCAGCATGTTTCACTTTTATTTCTGCTTTTTGAAACTATAATTAATGCTAAAATATTAAAATAAAATAAAAATATGTGACCCTGAGACTACAACTATAAAAGCATAGTATGTATAATTATTATTTATGCATTTTTTAAATTTAGTTATAATTAAATGTATTTATGTAGTTAAATATTACTGATATATAATATTTTCTCCCTAAATACACATGTATTTGCTCTCTAATAATTAAGCTGAGCATTTCTAAATTGTTAATAAATAAATCATTATTAAGTATTATTTATTGTAGTATTTTTAAATAGCCTTTTTAGTACTTTTCTTAAACTTCTTTTAAAATTAATTAAAATTCTATATCAAGTTTTTTAATTTTCTGTTCTATAAATTCTTTTAAAAATTCTTAATTTATTTTCATTTCAGTTTTAGTTTTGGTAAATTTAGTTTCGCCTCCATTTTATTTTATTTTTTTAATTCAGTTTGTTGTGAAGGCATTATATATAATTTAAGTTTTAGTTTAAATTTTTATTTCAGATTTATTTTAATTACGACAGTAGTTTTTACTCATTTTACTTTAAGCTTTAGTTTAATTATAACAACACTGGAAAAAATGGCCGATATTAATAAAGTTTTTAATAGAAGTTAATTTAACGATTCATTGCTTAAATACAGTGGTTGGGTTTTATTCCTTAAATACACAACAAGCAGAGTCAGTCATCAGCAGATCTGTTATCAGACGACTGATATACAGTATATGAACGTGTAAATATCGGTCTGAGATATCGGTTATCGGTCGATCTCTGCTTGTGTGTGTGTGTGTGTCCTGCAGCAGGTTAAGTGTTAACAGCAGAAAATGTCTCAAACAGGATTTAGTGCAGAAATAAGCAGCTTAACAACCGTGAACAGAGTCACATTCAGCTAAACCAAGAACTAAACACTCCACAATACTTTAATGAGGACACTCACACACACACACACACACTCACACACACACACACACACACATGCATGAACATGAACTCACATTGATTCATTAACATCACAGAATCTTGTCTGACTCGTATATCACCACCAAATCAAAAGACAAAAATCAAAACACATATTTGACATTAAAAAACCAAGATTTCTCGTGTTGTGATATTATTCTCATGGCGTTTAAACACATTTTTCCCTTTCACTCTCATGATGTGGAGGAATCTGTGTCATGAGTCAGTGTTAGAATATAAGCGTGTCATCTGTACTGTAGTGACTTTGATGTGTGTGTGTGTGTGTGTGTGTGTGTGTGTGTGTGTGTAGGTGCGGTTGTTGTTCTCTTTCCTGTTACAAAGGAGGCTTGCAGGTCTGACGCAAGTTTCCTCTGTTTTCTCAGTGAAATGGTTGAGTGTTTAATCAATGTAAAGCAGTGCTCTCACGGCATCACGCCGTGACCCTTGACCCGTCTCAGGTGACCCCTGCTCTTTCCCCGGACCCCGCGCTGTGATTTATACCCAGGCTCGTCTCGTTCCTCGGGCCTGCCGGAGCTCGTCTGGCGCTCGGGGCTGGTTCTGACCAATCAGAGCGCGGGCGGCTCTGGCCACGCCCCCACGAGCCGCATGTAAACACACGTCCTGCGCTTCATCACTGCGTCAGTCTGCAGTAAACAACGCTTCACCAAACCTCCTGCAACGCTCCTGAGAAACTAGGAGCACCGAGGACAAACACAAAGATGCTCACACCACATGATGATTTCATTCAGTTCTTAGAAGTTAACTGATAAAGAAAATCTGTTTATGACAGCATCCTCATTTTACAGCATTTTTAACAGCTCTGTAGCTTTGCAGGAGGTTTCTTGAAGCATCAGGTCTTCTGGATTTAGTCTGTCTCAGTTTGTTCTGTTTCTTCATGTCATTCCAGACAGACTGATGATGATCAGATCAGATCTCAAACATCTCACTGGATTATTACAATTAATGGCTAAATCAGTGTTTCCTACTGACACACAACTATATGTGTGTGTGACCCTGGAGCACAAAACCAGTCTTAAATGTCAATTTTTTTGAAATTGAGATTTATGCATCATCTGAAAGCTGAATAAATAATCTCTCCATTGATGTATGGTTTGTTAGGATCGGACAATATTTGAAAATCTGGAATCTGAGGGTGCAAAAAAATCTAAATATTGAGAAAATCACCTTTAAAGTTGTTCAAATGAAGTTCTAAGCAATGCATATTACTAATCAAAAATGAAGTTTTAATATCCTAATGATTTTTGGCATGAAAGAGAAATGGATTATTTTGACCCGTACAGTAGTATCTTGGTTAAAGTTTCTTTGCTGTGTTGCTGAAGGCAGCTGTGTCAGAACTGAAGTCTGTTATGGTGGGTCGTCAGCGCTCGGGCGGTTGCTGGTGGTTTCTCTCGCAGTGTTTGTGCGTGCGGCACAGATTGCGCGGTGAGCGAGGCTGTTGTATAAGGCAGTGACTCAGCAGCGCTGGGATTATGAGCACTTCCTAATAATAACCCAGTGACTGTGGGCTCTGTGAGCGGCTCGGAGACGGTCATGAGATGCAGGCCTCAGGACACACGGCCGCTGCAGCGCTTGTTTTTCTGTCCCTCATGCACTCAGCACTCAGCATAGATCACTGGGGTGCTGCTGTACTTATCAATATCGGGATTTTTTTTTTTTTTTTTTTTTCAGATTTCCTTTTAATTATTTTTGAAATTAGTTTTTAGTTTTCTATTAGTTTTAGTTGTTTTTTTTTGTTTGTTTTTTTTGTTTTTTGTCAGTGTAGTTTTTATGTCAGCCGTCCAAAGAATTTTTTATTTTATTTCAGTTTCAGATATTTTATTTCAAGTTAAACTAAAAAAATAAGAATGCTGACTTGGCGACAAGCTGATTTATTTTTTAAATTTATATTAGTTTTATAATTTTTTTTTTTTATAAATATATATTTGATATTATTCAGTTAACTTTTTTTTTTTTCCAAGGAATGGTATTTTTATGGTTGTAGTTTTAGTAGAGTATAATAACCCTGATTTGGCATTAATTGTTTATTAAGTTTCATAAAAATAGTTCCATTATTTTTTTTTTCTTCAATATCAAAAACAGGTTGGTAATTTTGATTGATTTCTGTGTATCAATTAAAATATTTGATTCAGTGATTTGTTAACTGTAAAATGTTTAATGTGTGTCATTTTCATGAATTAAAATGTTTTATTTTTTTCCTCTAGTTTTTGGGACCAAACTGGTGAATGTTCTGTTTTATTAGAAAATCTACTAAATAAAATATTTAAAAAAAAATAATAATAATTTTGATAAAAATATATGTAGGTAAATATGGCTGTTAAATATAAGTACATATGAATATAAATATTAAAATGTGATTCTTCCTTGCATTTATTTAGTTTGGTTAAAATGCAGTGGGAAAATTGACCTTTTTAAGAGTTTTTAGATTTTCAGAGAAAATGCATTAATATTCTTAATTATGCTTAATCAACTAAATAAATAAAAAATAAAATTCAAGTAAAAATATAAATTGGTAAATGTTGCTGTTAGATATTATATAAGTGCATATAAATGTTCAAATGTGATTCATCCTTTCATTCATTTGATGAAAAACTCAAATGTGAAAACTTGCCTTGATTATTTAAAAATACATTTTTACTGAATTTTACTTCTTTTTTTAATGATTTTTAATCTTTTACAAATGACTATCTGCTTAAAATGCAATAAAAATAGACACTTTTAAGACCATTTTCATAAAAATGACTGTGAAGCATATTTTATTAGATTGTACTGTTTAGTTTTTCATTTTCAGAGAAGATACAAAAATATCCTGATTACTGATATATACATACAATCAGCTCCATATGTATTTGGACACTGACACAATTTTCATAATTTCGGCTCTGTATGCCACCAGAACAGAATTAAACATGAATCAATCAAGATGCAGACTTTAGGCTTTAATTCAAGGGGTTGAACAAAAATATAACATAAAATGCTTAGGAATCACAACCATTTTTACACACACTGCCGCCATTTTCAGGGGCTCAAATGCAATTGGACAAATAAATGTAATCATGAATAAAATGTTGATTTTTGATAATTTGTTGAGAATGCTTTGCAGGCGATGACTGTCTGAAGTCTGCACTCATGGACATCAGCAGAGACTGGTTTCTTCTTTCTGATGTTTGTCAGGTCTTTACTGCAGCTGACTTCAGTTGGTGTGTGTTTGTGGCTCTTTCTGTCTTTAGTTTAGTCTTCAGCGAGTGAAATGCTGCTCGATCTGGTCGAGATCAGGAGATTGACTCAGCCATCGCAGAATATTCCACTGTTTTACCTTCACAAACTCCTGGACTGCTTGTGTTGTATGTTTTGGGTCATTGTTCATTTGTACTCTGAAGCGTCGCTCAATCAGCTTTGACTGAATCAGGGCAGATAGTATATCTCTACACACTTCAGAATTGATCCGCTGCTTCTGCCTTCTGTCTCATCATCACTAAACACTTCTGTCTTCTGTCTCATCATCACTAAACACCACTGAAGCCATGCAGCTCATGATCACACTGATCCATGATTCACAGATGATGCTGTGTGCTTTGATCATCAGCTGCTCCAAGCCTTCTCCAGACTTTCTATTTCTAGTCATTCTGGTACATGTTGATCTTAATGTCAGCCATCCAAAGAATGCTCTTCCAGAAGTGCTCTGGCTGTTCTCTTGTGGTGACGCCTCTGGTGAAGTCTTCTCTTGATTGTAGACACATCTGTCTCCTGGAGAGTGCTCTTCTCTTGGCTGGATGTTGTGAGAGGGTTTTTCTTCACCATGGAGAGGATTCTCTGATCATCAGCACTGTTGTCCTCCGTGGACGTCCAGGTCTTTTTATGTTTCTGAGCTCACCAGTGCGTTCTTGTTTTCTCAGAATCTACCAAACTGTTGATTTGGCTCCTAATGCTCCAGCTCTCTCTCTCTGATGGATCTGTTTTGTTTCTGAAGCCTAACAATCCTCTGTTTCTCTTGTATGGAGAGATGCTCTGACCGCATGAAGTGGTTCACAGCAACAGCTTCCAAATGCAAATGACACACATTCTTAATTGATGTAGAAATAACGAAGAAATTGCCCACATCTGTCCAATTACTTATGGTCCCTTGAAAAAGGGGGAGGTGCATATAAAAGAGCTGTAATTCCTTGATCTTTCCACCAATTGTGATGAGAACACCCTCAAATTAAAGCTCAGAGTCTGCACTTTAAGCCCATATTCATTATATAACTGCAACTTGAATATGTATTGGTCAGCAGCTAAATATAAAAAATTGTGCCTGTGTCCAAATATATATGGACTTGACTGTATTTGTTGTATTGTATTGCAGTGCAATATTGTGAATTACGAAGCGTTTTTAAGCCCAGTCCGAGCTAAGAGTTGCCGATATTTGTTGTATGTTGAACGTATGTCTCCGTGTTTCTCTCTGTGTCTCAGATCAGCTCAGCTGCATCTCGCTCCCGCGTCACGAGGAGGACTATCTGCAGAATGTGGTGGGTAGCGCCCCCTACATCCTCATTCTGGGCCAGGACTGTTCGGCCCGATACCAGCTGCTCAACTGCCTGCTGGGAGAGAGGCTCCTCCCCCTGGGCTCGGAGATGGGCGGGGCCTGCGGGCCGGACGGCGGGGCCTGCAGGAGGAGGAAGCTGTGCTTCACGCACGGCCGTCAGACGCGCTTGAGCCTGGCGCTGCCGGGGCAGTATGAGCTGGTGCATCAGCTGGCGGCGCACTGCGGCCGCTGGGACACGGTTCCGCTCGAGGACCTGGAGATCCAGGAGTGCGAGGATCCCGCGCAGCGATTGGCCGAGCTGGAGATCACGCTCCATCACCCGCTGCTGCAGGTAGGGCTGGGCGATTTGGCTTTTCTCGATTTCTCAATTATTATTTTTTTTTAAATGATTTTTAACTAGTCAACTTGAAAATGTAACTACAATGTGATTCAAGTAACTTGTTCTTTATTAACCCACTAGTTAACGAAACTATCGTCATGGATGCCGATTAATCGGCACCGATAGTTGATTGCCGCAACTATCGGTGCCGATTAATCGGCAAACCGATGAATCGGTCGATCTCTACTCAGCAGTGGTGTTGATTAATGGATTGGCACATGGTTTGTCTAAAAGCATATTAAAAACACCACATAGACAAATAAACAACATGATTTTTCACTATAGGGGAACTTTAAAAGAAGTTCACTCCCATCTTGTATTTTTTCCTATTCCACTGCCTGCGTCGCATCTTTATCAACAAAAAAGCGCATTCTGTGTGATTGGCGTCTAGCGATATGAGCGCGTCACACTTTAGCAGTTAATCACATCGTTCTTTTCTCTTTACTGCTATCATCGGCATATTGTCAAAGTGTCTAATTCTAACGCTTGGTAATATTTCTGTTCAAAATTGCCATTCCTCTATTTCTAAAAAATTAAATCGTGGCAAAACAATAAATTTGAATTAATCGATAAAATCAGCCCTAGCTGCAGGTGTCGTTTTTCTCAAACACACCGAATATGATTTGATTCTGTGAGATGAGTTTGCTTTTGCAGGAACATCAGTCAGCTTCTCGGCTCTCTTTTCCTGGTCCCTCATTTGTCAAGAGTGCGTAGAAAAGGTTCTATATTTTGTCCTACGAATGATGTGCAAGTACAAATAAATCCGTATTTATCATGCACTAATGCTTAGCTTGAAATATGAAATCATTAATTGAGTATTTGCAACTAAAGGACACAGGACATATGCGGCGGCACTTTCTTTTCTACTTTCTTTGTGCTTATATTTACACACATTCCTGCGTATAAGTACAAGTTGGTAGATGGCAAACTTTGCGTGAAACTTCCTATGCACTCATTACGCACTCTGTTGATGAATGAGGGCCCTGGTGTTTATGTAACCCTGATCTGTGGGTCTGGTGCACTTCACATGACCACCAGTGAAAAAAAAGAGCTGCTATGGTGATGTGTGTGTCTCCATGGCGATGGGAAAACTGTGTCCCGGGAGCCTCCTATAAATACTTGGTGGATTCAGTCATGGCTGGATTCCTTTCTTTCGTTACTTTGATTGCTTTCATGACTGAGAAGAGTTTGAAGTGGGCTCGGTGTTTGGACTGGTTCAGATCTCTTAGATCAGACTCAGATTCTGATTAGTCTAATCAGACTCTAAACAAGTGCTGTTAAACAATCAGTTTCAAATCGGTGTCATATCAGACTCAGGTTGGATCTGTTTCAAATCAGGATGAGACTACAAATAAGTCAAACCAAGATCTTGAATCGGTTTCAAATCAGTATTGGATTAGTCAAAAATCAGACTCAGTTTATCAGATTGGATCATATTCTGAACAGTAAATCACTTTCCATCTGCTGTCAAAATCAAATCAGAGTCAAATCAGCGTTGCATCAGACTCGTTAGGTCTTAGATCGGTTGCAAATCAGGCTCAGGTCTCTTTGTTCAGAGTCAGATCAGATTCAAATCAGACTAAGTTTTGGATCAGCTGTAAATCAGGCTTCAGTTTGTCTAATCACTCAGATCAGTTTGATATTAATCCAGTTACAGATTAGTGTCAAATCAGGCTTGGATCAGTGTGAGATCAGACTCTGATCCGACTGGTTTCAGATCTATTTTAAATCAGACTCTGGGGCTCAAATCAGAGTCAAATACCATCAGACTCATTAAGGTCTTGGATTGGTCACACATCAGAATCCGGTTTGGTTCAGTTCCAAATCAGACTCAGATTACTCTAAAAATACTCTAATCAGTTTGGTATCAAACTCTGATTAGTTTGAGATCAGACTCTGATCAAACTTAGATTAGTTTCAGGTCAGTCTTGAATCAGACTCAACCTCAGATGAGACTCAATTGTAGAGTGAAATACCTTCAGATTCATTAGTGTCTTGGATCAGTCACAAATCAGACTCCATTTAAGATCAGTTCCAGATCAGTTCCAAATCAGACTCTGATCCAACCTAGATTAGTTCTAGATCGTTCTTGAATCAGATTCAACCTCAGATGGGACTCAAATCAGAGTCAAATCAGTTTTGCATCAGACTCAAAGTCTTGGATCGGTCACAAATCAGACTCTGTTTTGGATCAGTTGCTAATCAGACTCCACTTAGACTAAAAACAGATCAGTCTGTTATTGAACTCTTAGTTTCAGATCAGTGTCCAGATCAGTGTCCAATCTTATCTGATTCTGATCCAACTGTGGATCCGATTGGTTTTGGATCTATTTTGAATCAGACTCGGCCTTGGATGGCACTCAAATCAGTTTCGCATCAGACACATTAAGGTTTTGGACTGGTTGCAAATCAGAATGGGATCAGTCTCAGATCAGGACCCGTATGTATAAAACTTCTCAGAAAACCTCTTAAGTCAAAGCTTAAGACTATACTTAAGTGTCAAAAAATTCTTAGTAAAAAGTAGGACTTTTCTAAGAGTAGGAGACTTTTATAAAGAAGCTAAAAGCAACTTTCAGTAAAGTCTAAGACTGATTCTTAAGTGTTGACTGAGGTGACACTTAAGTGTTGTGAACTAAGGACTACAATGATGTCAACACAAAATGGCCGACCTCAACCTCTGAATCAGCCAATAGTGAGCCTGCTCATGTGAAGTCACAGCAGCACAACACCAATCATTTAATGTAACTACAATAAAATCATTTAATTAAGACACTGAAATATTTTAATATTTAAATGTTTTTTTTTTAAATGCTTTGCATTGTACAAAATTATCACAAATTATTACTGATGCTTCGTTGTGTATTGGTATGTCTCCTCGTTTACAGTTGGAGCAATGATGTGAACATGAGTAACATAAACAACTCCAGGAAAGCCCTCAATCCTCATAAAAGTGGCTTGTTTTTGCAATATGGTTTGGCGGAAAGTCAGTAAACTGCCATATAGTAGTGGCTAAAAGTGATGTCCGGCCTAGGAAATTTGACATCTTCACCCTTAATTACATTTTTTTAAAAAAGTGCAAGATTTTGTAAGCGTATTGCATAGTTGCTTAGAGTCAGTTGTTTTATTTGTTATAATAATGCAATGAAACATGACAAATTGTGCGGTCATAATTTTTGGCCATGCTGTCATACGGATAAATTATGAACACATGCAAAAACAAGAGGACTAATGAAATGTAAATAACTTATGTTGTAGTCAGTGTGCCAATGTTGACGATTTAGTGACTTCCTCACCCCTTTTGAGACTTTTTCAAAAGCCTAGCAACAAAATCAATTTCTTGCACAAACCTTATCTACATTCCGAGACTCTTCCATGACGTCATAAAGACGAGTTCACTGATCTAAATAAATATAAATATAGATCAGCGAACTCACCTTTAGGAGGTCATCTAGGAACATTTAAGTGACCAGTTTTAGCTACTTTCCATTGAAAGCAGTTGGCAACACTGGGCAGTGTTTTTTTTCCCCTTTGTATTTTAATGGTTTAAGTGAAATGTGGGGTCATAAAAATTAAAACAATTCCATACATCACTTTTGACCACTGTTGTGTTTGGTGGGGTTAGTGCCACAATATGTAATACCATTTTTCATTTTGCATTTTTCCAGTTTTCCAGCCAAAAAATATGTAATTACTACTTTCATTTCTGCAGTTAGAGCATTGAATTGTTGTGTGGAAGAGGTTATTAAATTTCTTTCTTTGTCAGTTACAAAAAACAAAAACCTTTTTGACAATCAAGCTTGTATCGTTTTATCAGCTCCACATTATCATATAAGTCCAATATGTCATATTTTCACTGGAAAGTGTTTGTCTTCTCCTCTCTGCTGCCATCTTGTCACTCCTAACTAGGTTAGGAGACCTCTCCAGCTCTCTTAAATAATTTAGGAGCTGAGACCTAGTCTTAACACTTAGGAACCTTTATGAATCACTCTTATTCTTAAGTCTAGGAATAAGAGTAAAATTACGTCATTCTTAGAATTTTGACACACTTAGGACTAAAATTTTACTCTGAGCGGCTTTATACATACGGCCCCAGACTGGTCTCCAATTTAGATCAGTTGCAAATCAGTTTCCATTCAGTCTGAAAACACTTGGATCCGTCTGTTATCAAAATCTGATCAGTTTGAGATCAGACGCTGATGATTAATTTCAGGTCTGTCTTGAACCTCAGGTAGGACCCAAATCAGTTTTGATATCGGTCTTAAATCAGACTCAGTTTTAGCTCAGTTGATCAGTTTGATATCAGTTCAGATCAAATTTGGTTTGAATTTGTCTTGAATCAGACTTGAGTCAAATCAGTTTCTCATCAGACATATTAAGGTCTTGGATTGGTTGCAAATCATAGAATTTTACATCGGTTACAAATCAGACTCCAGTTAGTCTAAAATGCTCAGATCAGTCTGGTATTGTACTCTGATCAGTTTCAGATCAATGTCAATTCATAGATTCAACTCAGATCAGACTCAATTTTAGACTGTCTTGAATCAGACTCTAATTCAGGTCACATTTCCTCAAATCAAAGTATCAGATTACACTCAATCTAAGATCAGTTCCAAATCAGACTCTAAACACTCAGATCAGTTTCAGATCAGTCAAATCAGACTCGGAACAGTGTGAGATCAGACTTAAATTGGTTTCAGATCTGCTTGAATCAGACTCAACCCCAAATGGGACTCAAATCAGAGCCAAAGCAGTTTCGCATCAGATGCATTAAGGTCTTGGATTGGTTCCAGATCAGACTCGGATCTCTTCAGTCAAAGTCAGATCAGCCTCAAATTAGACGAAGTGTTGGACCAGTTGCAAATCAGACTCCAGTTAATCTAAAACACTCAGATCAGTCTGGTATCAAACTCAGGTCAGTTTCATATCAATGTCAAATAATAGATCAAATTCAGATCAGACTCTGATCCTGCTCAGATTAGTTTCAGTTCTGTCTTGAATCAGGCTCTGATGCAGGTCAGATGTTGGTCAAAGTCAAATCAGATCCATGATCAGTTCCAAATCAGACTCCAACAAGTCTAAAACACTCAGACCAGTCTGTCACACTCTGATCAGTTTCAGATCACTCAAATCAGACTCAGATCAGTGTGAGGTCAGATTCAAATTGGTTTCAGATCTGTCTTCAGTCAGACTCAACCCCATATGGGACTCAAATCAGAGTCAAACCAGTTTCGCATCAGACTCATTAAGGTCTTGGATCGGTTGCAAATCAGACTCGGATCTCTTCAGTAATAATCAGATCAGCCTCAAATCAGACTCGGATTTCTTCAGTCAAAGTCAGGTCAGCCTCAAATCAGACTCGGATTTCTTCAGTCAAAATCAGATCAGCCTCAAATCAGACTCGGATCTCTCCAGTCAAAATCAGATCAGCCTCAAATCAGACTCGGATCTCTCCAGTCAAAATCAGATCAGCCTCAAATCAGACTCTGATCTCTCCAGTCAAAATCAGATCAGCCTCAAATCAGACTCGGATCTCTCCAGTCAAAATCAGATCAGCCTCAAATCAGACTCGGATGTCTTCAAAATCAGATCAGCCTCAAATCAGACTCGGATCTCTCCAGTCAAAGTCAGATCAGCCTCAAATCAGACTCGGATCTCTCCAGTCAATCAGATCAGCCTCAAATCAGACTCGGATCTCTCCAGTCAAAATCAGATCAGCCTCAAATCAGACTCTGATCTCTCCAGTCAAAATCAGATCAGCCTCAAATCAGACTCGGATCTCTCCAGTCAAAATCAGATCAGCCTCAAATCAGACTCGGATGTCTTCAAAATCAGATCAGCCTCAAATCAGACTCGGATCTCTCCAGTCAAAATCAGATCAGCCTCAAATCAGACTCGGATCTCTTCAGTCAAAATCAGATCAGCCTCAAATCAGACTCGGATCTCTCCAGTCAAAATC
Organism: Tor tambroides; assembly: GCA_021397915.2. Lineage (NCBI taxonomy): Eukaryota > Metazoa > Chordata > Actinopteri > Cypriniformes > Cyprinidae > Tor > Tor tambroides. The sequence goes on from JAFVLL020029977.1 coordinate 22,616, forward strand.
AGATCAGCCTCAAATCAGACTCGGATCTCTCCAGTCAAAATCAGATCAGCCTCAAATCAGACTCGGATGTCTTCAAAATCAGATCAGCCTCAAATCAGACTCGGATCTCTCCAGTCAAAGTCAGGTCAGCCTCAAATCAGACTCGGATGTCTTCAAAATCAGATCAGCCTCAAATCAGACTCGGTGTTGGGCCAGTTGCAGATCAGACTCCAGTTAATCTAAAACACTCAGATCAGTCTGCTGTCAAACTATGATCAGTTTCAGACCAGACTCTGATCCAGACTGGTTTCAGATGTGTCTTGAATCAGACTCCGGTCAGATCAGACTCTCACAGCGTGTTTGTCTCAGTCAGGATTTTCTGCATGACTCTCTTGCGGTTTAAAGTGTGTCGCTGTGTTTGTTCGCTGATGTTTGCCATCACACACACCTGCTAGAATCGCGTCTGCTCTCAAATGAACTCTGGCTGTTTTCGGTCCGCGCACGCTCACGTTAGCGCAGAGACGTTAATTAGCACGGGTCCCCGAGCGTACGCTGACGGCGGGCAGTGAAATTCCTGCTGAAGCACACACACGTTTGATGTTTGATGTGTTTGAATCAGATGTTTGTTGGGCTCCGCCGGCCGTGTTTGTTCCAGAGAGACTCGAGCGCTCTATGGCTCTTGTGTCAGAGACGGCGCTGACTGGCTCTATTGTGCTCGTGTGCTAGCGCCCTTTATTCTCGCTCTGACGCTGCGGATTAATCATACAGTAGAGCTTTGACCCGCCGTGTCTAATGTGTCTTGAACAGATTCCCAGAGGAACACACTGCTTTATCAGGAGAAACGCCTCTCACCTACATGAGTGTGATATCACACCGTCTTCAGGGCTCTGTAAATAAACCAGACATGTCTGTGATTAATAGATTGCTGTTGCATATTATAAAAACATATTAGTAAATCTCTAAATTATTGTTAAAAATATTTTATTCAGTAACCAAAAATGTCTGGAAATGTTGTAGATATTAACTGGTTTAAAAACTAATTGAAAACACATACTTTTTTTGCAAACGTACTTGTTTTTGCAAATTTTGACTCTATATTTTTGCTGTAATTTATTTAGTCATAATTGAAAGGATATTTTCTTCTTTTGTCAGTATTTTGTCATGCCATTCATTCATCAATATACAGTGTATTGTTTTATTTGCAGAGAATATTGAGCTTTTAATTAACCAAACATATTTTAATATAATATATTTTTATTTGTTTTTTTAATATGTATGTTAATATATTTTTAGGTAGTTTTTAAAACATATCAAAACAAAAACAACGTGAAAATATCTTTTGCCATCTCTCATTCATTAAGTTTTACACTAATTTTAGTTAACAAATTGTCTTAATTTACAAAAATGTTGACTAAATGTAACTGATGAAGTATTAAAATTTAGTTGACCATTTAATTGTCCAAATATTGAAACTTAATTGACAATTCAATTGAAAAATTGACTATTTAATTCACTGACTATTCAAACATATTATAGTTTTATATTTTTTTCTATTTATATTACTTCAAAAACATGTAAAAAAAAAAAAAAAGGTGAAAATCTGATCTCCTGAAATAACGTTTTAATTTTTTTAATTCAGTGTTTAATTTAATTTAGCTTTGTTTTGTCATAATTGAAATGATATATTAGTATTCATTAATTAGTATATTTTACTTTTATTTTAGTTGACAAGTATAATATTATAATTCAATGTTTAATCAGTGGTTTTTGTCATAATTAACATTTTCTTCTATTTTCAATATTTTGTAATGTCACATTCATTCATTTTAGTCAATTTAAGTTGGAAAACATTGCATTTTAATTAATGAGAAAATTGATTAAATTCAGTTGATCAAAAGTTAATGTAATTGGCCATTAATTAAAAAAAAATATTAAATTTGAATGACTATTTATTTAAATGTTTTATATAAAGATACTTTTATATGTTTATAGTAATTTTATAATCTACAATAAAAATGTCAATAAAATTCAAAATATACTATCTGTCATAATTGAAAGGATGCATTCATATTTACAGCACTGTGTGTTAATTCATTTTAGAACATTTTACTGAAAGTTCAAAGTGTTTATCCAATATTAACACGTCTAAATATGTCTGTGTTTAGCATGACTCTGTGATGTTGTGTTCAGGAGGTGAAGATCATGGTGCTCCCGTGCCGCGCCGTGCAGCCGCTGGAGGAGGCTCTGGAGGACTGCAAGCGCGGCATCCTTCCCATCATCCTCTACGCCGTCAGTAAAGACGCGCTGAGCGCCGAGCAGCTGAGCGACCTGCAGAAGGTGCGCGAGACGCTGCCGTTCCCCGTCTGCTTCGTCCGGGCCCCCGGCAGCCCCTCGGACCCCGGGGCCCTCCACAGGCAGCTGCTGTCTCTGGAGCTGATCGGCGCAGCGGCGGGGAACTGCGCCTGCGGGGCTCTGGCTCAGACGCAGAGCATTCTGGGAGAGAGTCTGGAGCGTCTGCAGCGTGTGCTGGGGCCCTTCACTCGACAGCTGCTGCAGAGCCACCAGGTGGAGGCCGCCACGCTGCTCAACGCCGTCCACTGCCGCTGCCTCGACCTCTTCATCAACCAGGTGACCCAGACTCCTGTGACCGGTTGCATAAAGCACCTTCAGTATGAGACGCGAGGCGTGGTGTCCTCTCACCTAAGAGACGGACTTGAGGGTGTTGCATATAATCCCTTAAACACTTCCCTAAACCATTAAGTGATTCACGATTTTGCCATTAATAAAAAAGACTGTTGCCATAGTCATTTGTTAATGCAGATAGCGGTGCAAGTTTTCACAGAAAACAATATAACATGGATAACTTAACCTATATATATATATATATATATATATATATATATATATATATATATCAGAACTTTTATTAACGAAATGCATAAAAATGCACTATGCTATATGCCTAATATAAAATAACAAATAACTTGCGCAAAGATTGAATAGGTATAGGCAAGGCTACAAAACTGAGAATCAGCAAACGCTGTGGAACCTAATAAATAAGAAACGAATAAGAAAGCTTGGAGGCACGGCATAAACATTGATATAAAATAATAAGAAAATAAATTACACAAAGTTTAAATAAAGTAAAAATCAGCAAACGCTGTGGAACCAAATAAATGTTTTTTAAAAAAAAAACTTCCAAAATTTCCAACTTCACAATTTTTACTGTATTTTTGATCAAATAAATGCGGTATTAATGAGCAGAAGAGACTTCTTTCAAAAACATTAAAATATATGAATTATTTCGAACTTTTGACCACTAATGTAGCTGTTGCTGGATTTTAAAACACATAAATTACATCAGTTAATGTCTTTCAATTTATGTATAATATATCACAAGATATGTGAAGAAAACAAAGGGTTAAATGTCATTGTTTTTCTGTTTCAATTACAGATACAGCTTTTGATTTAAAATAACTGTATCAGAAAAGACAATAAAAATAAATAATATAATATATATAAATAATAATATAATAATAAATGATAAATAAAATAGTGCTAAAAATAAGTAATAAACTAAATTACTAGTCATTTAAAAAAATTTAAATTTAATTTCGTTTTTCTAATGAAAAAACTAAACTAAAACAAATAAAATGCAGCCTTGCATTTCTGAATAAAAAGCATCTTTCAAAAAATAAATAATAATAATAATAATAACTAAACTGAAATAAGCTGAAATAAAATTTATTTTTTAAATATTTTATTTTATTTTTGTTAAAGTTTATTTCAACTACAACTAATTTTTTCTGATTTTATTTATGGTTATACTAGTAACTACTAAGTTATCTTCATCAATGAGGTTTCATTGGTTAACATTAGTTAACATGAACTAATAATGAGCAATATTTCACAGCATTTAATCAGGTTAGTTCATTTCAACATTTTACAATTTTATTGTTTTTATTAGAAAAACAAAAAAAGGTGTACATCATTAGTAATTTATTTCCATGGTCTTCTAATACATTTTTAAAATCAAAATCTGTATCTTTAACATGAATTAATGCAATTAACATGAACAAATTGTATTTTTAATAGTGCTGTTAAACGATTAATCGCGATTAATCGCATCCGAAATAAAAGTTTTTGTTTACATAATATATATGTGTGTGTACTATGTATATTTATTATGTGTATATATAAAGACACACACATACAATAAAATATTTAAATGTATATATTTATATTCATATAAATTATATCATATATAAATATATTTAAAATATAAACGTAATATAATTTTCTTAAATATATACATGCATGTGTGTGTATTTATATATACGTAATCAATATACACACACACACATATATTATGTAAACAAAAACTTTTATTTGGATGCGATTAGTTGCAATTAATAGTTTGACAGCACTATATAAAACTATATTATTCTTCGTTCATGTTCAATAATGCATTGACTACCGTTAACGAACGTTGTGTTTCTTGATATTATATTCGTTCGTGACTCTTCATGTTGAAGTTTCGCACACTTTGATGTTTTCGGTGTTTGTATATGTAAATGTTTTCTGGTTTCGGTCGTGGTTTGTCATGAACGAAGCTGTGTTTTGTCGCAGGCGTTCGATATGCAGCGGGATCTTCAGATCACACCGAGGCGTCTGGAGTACACTCGTGAGAAGGAGGGCGAGCTCTTCAGCTCCCTGATGGCCATCGCTAACCGCAAGCAGGAGGAGATGAAGGAGATGATCGTGGAGACGCTGAGCAGCATGAAGGAGCAGCTGCTGGAGGACGCCGCTAACCTGCAGTTCACAGGTCAGAAGAGAGGTTACAGAGATGACCACTGGGGCTGGGTAAAAAACATCGACCTCTCGATTTTAATCGATTCTCATTTTTACAAAACTATATCGATTCTTAAATCCCAAGAATGGATTAGTCTAGACTGTTTTCAGGTAATGTACGGAACATTGAAGCGCACCTCCCATCCAATAAATCGCAATAAGCTTTGTGCTTTGGTACTTTTAATATGAAACAATGTCTCATATTTCAAATTCTGTGCATTGTATTGCAGTATTCAAACTATATAAATGCTGTTTTGGCGCTGTTTAATGTGAAGTGATCGCTGTAGCGCCTCATCTCCTCCGCTTTAATACTAGTTATAGCACAAAATAAACATGACTCAACATCCGAAGGTAAGTTAAAAGCAAGAGTACAACTTTATAATCCGTATCCTGTCTCATGTAATCGCTCAATCAGTGTTTCAGACGCTCAAAGACGTCAGTATAACCGCTTGTAAACAATATGTCACACATTCGGTGACCATAAACTCATTAAATCAGAGAGGGGCATTTTGCTAAATTTATACCATACCATATAATATATTCATTATAACTTTTACTGTTCTTAAGTGTTTAATTTATATTTTTTTTATGACAGCCACCATTTAAATGGTTATATTTAAGTTAGAAATATTATGTTATATGTTATTATTATATAACATTAAAGTAGAAATATTATGTAATTGTAACTTTTATTATAAAAGCTTCATTAAGTGTAATTTAAGCAGTTGTATAGCCTAAAAAAAAACAATAATAAATCACCAAAGTTTTATATTTAAAATCATCAAACAACAAATAAAATGACTTTTTGTTTGCATAATCACTAAAACAGTAACATTACCAGTGATGTCTGGATTTTAAATGACAACATGACTGACAGCAGTTTATCTAATAACGTACGAAATGTTCAGATAAAGCTTTGAAAAAGTGTCATAAAAAGGTAAACCTCACATTTCAGCCGTTAAATAAAGAAAAGGGTTAAGTCAAAATGATGATTGTTTTGGGTGTAGTTGCCATAGTAACCGTAGTAAAGGTCCATAGTAACTGTAAAGGTCCTGCCCTCCTCTGCAAAGGGGGCGGGGCATAGCAGCTCATTTACATTTAAAGAGACACACACGCAAAGAGCAGTTTACGTGTGTGTGTGTGTGTGTGTGTGTGTGAGAGAGAGAGAGAGAGGGGAATCCACCGCTAGTTGCTCTATTATTGTGTGTCAGAGGGAATTCATTAGTGTTAATGAGCGGCATGTGTGTCCTGTTACTATAGAGCAGTCAGTGTTTGTGTAGCTGACATCTGTGTGTGTGTGTGTGTGTGCAGACATCATCATGTCGTCTAACGGCGAGCCGGTGAGCTCGAAGGACATTAAGATGTGCATCAGTCAGATCCAGGACCTGATCGTGGTGCAGCTCAATCAGGCCGTGGCTAATAAACTGACCAGCTCAGTGGACTATCTGAGGGAGAGCTTCGTGGGGACGCTGGAGAGATGCCTGGGCAGCCTAGAGAAGACCACACCCGAGTCCTGCAGCAACGTCACCTCCAACCACCTCAAACAGGTGCAGCACACACACAGAGTCACTCACACACACACTACAACACACACACACACACACACACACACTACAACACACACACAGACACACACACTACAACACACACACAGACACACACACTACAACACACACACACATTACAACACACACACACACACACACACACACACACACACACTACAACACACACGCAGACACACTGAAACACACAGACACACTGAAACACACACACGCACTACAACGCACACACAGACACACACGCACACAGACACACACACAGACACACACGCACTACAACACGCACACAGACACACACGCACTACAACGCACACACAGCCACACACACAGACACACACACTACAACACGCGCACACACACACACACTACAACACGCACACAGACACACACACACACTACAACACGCACACAGACACACACACACACTACAACGCGCACACAGACACACACGCACTACAACGCACACAGACACGCACACAGACACACACACTACAACACGCACACACAGACACGCACACACTACAACACGCACACAGACACACACACATTACAACACACACACACATTACAACAGACACAGACACACACACACGCACACACAGACACGCACTACAACGCGCACACACAGACACGCACTACAACGCACACACAGACACACACTACAACACGCACAGACACACGCACACAGACACACACACTACAACACGCACACAGACACACACGCACTACAACACGCACAGACACACACGCACTACAATGCACACAGACACACACATGCACAGACACACACACTACAACACGCACACAGACACACACACATTACAACGCACACATGCACACACAGACACACACGCACACACAGACACACACGCACTACAACGCACACACAGACACACACACGCACACACAGACACACACACAGACACACGCACTACAACGCACACACACTACAACACGCACACAGACACACGCACAGACACACACACTACAACACGCGCACACACAGACACACACGCACTACAACGCACACAGACACACACGCACAGACACACACTACAACACGCACGCACAGACACACACTACAACACGCACACACAGACACACACGCACTACAACGCACACAGACACACACACTACAACACGCACACAGACACACACACACATTACAACACACGCACACAGACACACACGCACTACAACGCACAGACACACACACACACACAGACACACACACACACACACACACACATTACAACACACGCACACAGACGCACACGCACTACAACGCACACAGACACACTGAAACACACATGAATGAACATCAAACACACACAGACACGCTGAAACACACACACGAATGAACATCAAACACACACATACACACACACACACATGAATGAACATCAAACACACACACACACGCTGAAACACACACACGAATGAACATCAAACACACACACATACACACACACACACATGAATGAACATCAAACACACACGCTGAAACACACACACGAATGAACATCAGACACACACACACACACACACACACACACATGAATGAACATCAAACACACACACACACGAACATCAAACACAGACACTGCAAGTGTGTCACACAGATCCTAAACACAACTCATTTTTAAAAATAATATTTATATTTACTAATTATGTAATATATCTACAATATTTCAGCAATATACATGTTTAATGTGTAATAGTTGACCGCCATTTTATTTTAATATTCAATATGGTTTAATTTTAATTTTATATATAATTTTATATTGATAAAAATATTTGGTAATATTAATTTAATTTTTAATTTCAGAATTTTTATATATATATATATAATGTCTAAGTAATATACAATAAACATTTATATTCATTAACGTGTTATGTTAATTTCATATATACAGTATGTTTAGTAATTTTCAGTAATTAAATTTTATTTAATTAAAAGTGATTAACTAAATTTAATTTTAGGAGATATATAAGTAATATACAGTGAGCATTTATATTCACTAACATTGAGTTAATTTATATGAATTTAATATAAATGTAATACAGTTACACAGTACAGTTAAGTTGTATACAGTAAACTTTATTTGTCATATGTTGTTAATAATTTTTTTATATGTAATGAAGTGATGTTTTGAGTGTAATTGTGGTCAGATCCTGAACGCGGCGTATAACGTGGAGGTGACCTTCCACTCGGGCTCCTCCGTCACGAGGCTCTTCTGGGAGCAGATCAAACAGGTAGGTTACCCATAATGCCCCTCTCCGGTGAGTCTGACGCTGGAGGCTGACGCTCGTCTCTCCGCAGATCATCCACCGCATCACATGGGTCAATCCTCCGTCCATCACGGCCGAGTGGAAGCGCAAGGTCGCGCAGGACGCCATCGAGAGCCTGAGCGCCGCCAAACTGGCCAAGAGCATCTGCTCTCAGTTCAGGACCAGACTGAACAGCTCCCACGAGGCCTTCGCCGCCTCGCTCCGACAGGTGATGCCACATCCGCAGGGCGTACTCCTCCTCGGTGCATCATCAGACTCTTCATCTCAGTCAGCTCTCAGAGTGCTCACGGCATTGAGAAACACTTCAGAACCACAAGCCACTGTTTTCATTTACTTATTATATTTTTCTTAATATATTTAAAAGTACTATTTAAATATTTAATTTGAACAAAAATAAGAATTATTTTTATTAATTTTAATTTTTATTATTATTGAATTAGTCTTTAGAGTTCATTAGTTTTAATCTCCTTTAGAATTTAAATTAAGTATTTTATATATTAAAATGTTAATATTTAACTTATTTTATCATTTACATTTTATATTAATATTTTATATATTGTATTTTATATTTATTTATATATATATATATATATATATATATATATATATATATATATATATATATATTAGACACACATTTATTTATTTGAAGAGTTCATTTGCAGAAACAGATGCAAAAAAATCCATTTTTAACAATTTTCAAATCATGTTTTTTCATTGTGCATTACAAATAATCTCAATCAAACTGCAGTTGGGTTATTTTGATTAGGTTAAAAATAACTAAAAAATACAGCTAACTAACACAAAAACATAATAAAAAGCATGATTTGTTTTTTTAATTTTAGTTATGTTTTTGCAAAAACTCAGTGTGTGTGTGTTAGTATTTAATATCTCCAGTATGTTTCATGGATTTTAGTATTATTTTTTTTTAATACTAAATTTATTACTTTAAAATTTAAAAAATTTTAATACTTTTATTTATTATTGTATTATTTATGTGTGAATAATTATGTAATGCATACAACTGTTGTTATATTTTGTTACGTTTATATATTTAACTTATTTCATTATTTTATTATATACAATATTTAATTCTTATACAATATCTCCAATAATGCTTAATATTAAATATGTTATTAAATTTCAGATTGTAAAATATATTATTTTACATTACATTATTTCATATTATATGTATTTTTATTTAGTATTTTTGCTATTTTATTACTTGTATGTATTATATTATGTAGGTTTTTTGTGTTTTATTATATAAGTTATATTTAATATCTTTGTTATGTTTACTATTCAGTTAATGTTACATTTTAATTTTTTATATTTTATTGTAATTTTTTGGCATTTTTATATTTTTGTAAATGCTATTTTTCAGTTGTATATTATTTTTGTCTGTTCTATTAAGAGTCATTGGTGGTGTTGCTGTGATGAAAGTCCTGTACTGATGAGTGTGTGTGTGTGTGTGTGTAGCTGGAGGAGGGTCACACGGGGCGTCTGGAGCGAACTGAAGACCTGTGGTTGCGGGTCAGGAAGGATCACGCCCCTCGACTCGCCCGGCTGTCACTGGAGAGCCGATCGCTGCGAGACATACTGCTGCATGGTGAGACACACACACACGTGATCTCAGCCGTCTGCTGGTGTGTGTGTGTGTGTGAGATCTCGGTGTGAGTCTCTGTGTGTGTGTTTGTCCTCAGGAAAGCCGAAGATGGGGCGTGAGCTGGGTCGTGGTCAGTACGGTGTGGTGTATCTGTGTGATAGCTGGGGCGGCCGTCACCCGTGTGCCCTGAAGTCAGTGGTTCCTCCGGACGACAAGCACTGGAACGACCTCGCGCTGGAGTTCCACTACACACGGTAATGTTTTTAAATTACATTTATTCTTTAAAAATAATGGTAATAATACTTATTATTATATTTATCAATTGTATCTTTAGTAATTAATAAGAGCTAGCGATTGTTTTTTTTTATTTAATTTTTTTGCGATACAAATAACAGTTGCATTAGTTTTTGTTTTTTATTCATTAAGTTTCTCTGTGTCCATCAGGTCTCTGCCTAAACATGATCGTTTAGTGAATCTCCACGGGTCGGTTATCGATCACTCGTACAGCGGCGGCTCCAGTATCGCGGTTCTGCTGATCATGGAGCGATTACACAGAGATCTCTACACGGGACTGAAGGTACCCTCACGACACCAGCTCTCTGTCTGTCTGTCTGTCTGTTCTTCCGTCTGTGGTTGTGACTGACGTGTCTGTCTCTCTCAGGCTGGTCTGTCTCTGAAGGAGCGTCTTCAGATCGCTCTGGACGTGGTGGAGGGGATTCGGTTCCTGCACGGTCAGGGTCTCCTGCACCGTGACATCAAGCTGAAGAACGTTCTGGTGAGGAACTGCATCCACCATCGGATTCTCTGTGACGAGATCCCATCATAACACATCATAACACTTCATAACGCATCATTGTGCTTCATAGTTCTCCGTAAAGCACTATTGTGCTTCATAACGTTTTGTAGCACATCATAGTGCTTCATAACGCATCATAGTGCTTAATAATGCATCATAGTGCTTAATAATGCATCCTAACACTTTATAATGCATCATAGTGCTTCATAGTTCTCCATACAGCATCATAGTGCTTCGTAATGCTTCATAACACATCATAGTGCTTCATAACGCGTCATAACACTTCATAATGCATCATTGTGCTTCATAACACTTTGTAACGCATCATAGTGCTTCATAACGCTTCGTAACGCATCATAGTGCTTCATAATGCATCATAACACTTCATAATGTATCATAGTGCTTCATAACGCTTCGTAACGCATCATAGTGCTTCATAATGCATCATAACACTTCATAATGTATCATAGTGCTTCATAACGCATCATAACACTTCATAGTTCTTCATAACGCATCATTGTGCTTCATAATGCTTCGTAACGCATCATAGTGCTTCATAATGCATCATAACACTTCATAATGTATCATAGTGTTTAAAAATGCTTCATAACAGTACGTAAAGCATCATAGTGCTTCATAACGCATCTTAGTGCTACATAAAGCATCATAACACTATGTAATGCATCATAGTGCTTCATAACACATCAGTGTTTCACAGAGCATCATAACACTACGTAAAGCATCATAGTACTTCATAACACATCATAACACCTCGTAACGCATCATAACAATTCATAATGCATCATAGTGCTTCGTAATGCATCATAATGCTTCATAACACATCATAGTGCTTCATAACCCATAGTGCTTCATAACATTATAATGTTTCACAAAGCATAACTCTACGTAAAGCATCATAGTGCTTCATAACACCTCGTAATGCATCATAAGACTTGCTAACGCACCATAGTTCTTCGTGACGCATCATAAGACTTTGTAACGCATCATAATGTAATACTTTGACATCCTTCATAACCCTTCATAATGCATCATAACACTTTATAGTGCTTCATAACGCATTATAATGTGTGTTTGTGTTGTTCTGTGCAGTTGGACAAACAGAACCGGGCGAAGATCACTGACCTGGGCTTCTGTAAACCCGAGGCCATGATGTCCGGCAGTATCGTAGGGACGCCCATCCACATGGCACCAGAACTCTTCACAGGTCACTAACCGCTTAATGCTTGGTTTTAGTTTTTAGCGTTTTAGCTTTTATTTGTTTAGACATAAGAGTATACAAAAAAATAGTATGCGGTTTTAATACTGGACAGTAAAATGATCCATCTTTAAATTAGTTTAGAATTGAAAATGAAAAATTTGTACTGTTTATGTTATGAAAATGTAGTTGTTGTTTACATTAGTTTCTGATTGTACGTGTGTTTGTTTATTTTGCGCAGGAAAGTACGATAACTCCGTCGACGTGTACGCGTTTGGGATCCTCTTCTGGTATCTCTGCTCCGGCTCCGTCAAACTCCCAGAAGCCTTTGAGAGATGCTCCAGTAAAGACCAGCTGTGGACCAACGTCAAGAAAGGTAACGAGCGTCAGTCGCCGGATGGCGTCGACGCCGCGCTGTGAACTCTGGGTAACCTCTGTGTGCGTTTGCTGCTTTCAGGCTCGCGGCCGGAGCGATTGCCCACGTTTGACGAGGAGTGCTGGCAGCTGATGGAGGCCTGCTGGAACGGAGACCCTTCCCAGAGACCCCTGCTGGGCATCGTCCAGCCCAGCCTGCAAAGCATCATGCACCGCCTGTGCGACAATTCTGACCAAAAGAGCGGCAACCTGGAGGACTCGAACTGACATCATTTCCCTGCATGCTCCTCTTGAGACGCTAAAGGAAAACAGCTCTCGTTTTGTGTGTAAAGAATGGACGAATGTTGCTTGTCTGCCTCTGAACAAAGCTGATCACGCGTGTCATACTCAGCGCTGGATCCTCTAGAACACAGTTTTACATGTAGTCGAGTTTGTGTTACAGATGAACTGAACCGCTGATTTTTAGATGGTGTTTAAACTGGTTTACATTATCCTATGACATTTTTTAATAAAATCATTTGGACCAATTCACTGCTGCACTGCGTTGATTTACTCTGTTTCATTGATTATTAAAGTGTGGGAGTTAAATATTATCAAAACAAAATATCATCTCACAGATTAAGACTTGATTTTCTTGTTACAGTGTAATTATTAAAGTACTGAGTAATATTAACACATTTACTATAGAGTTATTTGCAACATATAGTAAGTAAATGTAGTGTATTACAAAATAATAGTTTTATTTAAAATTTAAGTCAGGCTAGTCTTGAGTTTTTTCCCCCCCCAGTCTGATCATTTTTAATAAGGTCGTATAATAACGTTTTTACTATTCAACATTTTCTGATGACATATAAATAGCAGTTTAAGTTTGTGATACATATACAATTTGAATGCAAACAGATCGTGATGCTGTTAGTTTGAAAATGTTCAATTTCCCCGATTATGAACCGAGTTAAAAGACTAGGTAATCGTTTTAAAAGTACAGGTTTAAATGGTTACCAACTCTTACATAGCAGGCTGGTTTATAATTCATTATCACGACAAATCTTAGTGAAATTAGCCGTTTTATTAACGATATATAATATGCAAGGTTCATGGTGATATTTTATTTTTAATTGTACGGGGTGTGATTTAATTTGACGACGACTCTTAAAAATATATAGGTCGTTTTTCAATTACTACTAATTTCTTTTAAAGATTTAGCGCGCGTTAATCTCCAGTCGCGCATGCGCAGTGGAGTGCGACAATAACGGACGATTTCTGAGGTGAGATTTTAAACTTTTACTAAACAATCAAAATGACAATGACTTCTGTTGTTTTTAATTTAAATGTCAATAACAAGACTACTAATATTGAGATGTGACAAGAAAAACAGACTAGCGTGATCGCTAGTTTATCGCCTGAATCAGTAAACAAAACATAAACAAGAGAGTGCGCTCGATATGAAATACGAAACTCAATTGTTATTTACTCTTCAAGTGAAACCTAAACCTTAAAGGAGGAAATTAACATTAATCTGCTCGGTGGTTTGTTGAGGTAAGTCTTCTCAGCCGTTAATTTTTAACTAATTATGACCCTGGACCCTGGAGCCCTGGAGCCAGTCATAAGAGTAAATGTTTTGATCTTTTCATCATCTGAAAGCTGAATAAATAATCTTTCCATTGATGTATGGTTTGTTAGGATCGGACAATATTTGAAAATCTGGAATCTGAGGGTGCAAAAAAATCTAAATATTGAGAAAATCACCTTTAAAGTTGTTCAAATGAAGTTCTTAGCAATGCATATTACTAATCAAAAATGAAGTTTTGATATATTTACGGTAGGAAATTTACAAAATATCTTCATGGAACATTATCTTAATATCCTAATGATTTTTGGCATAAAAGAAAAATGGATAATTTTGACCCATACAATGTATTTTTGGCTATTGCTACAAATATACCTGTGCTACTTATGTGTTCAAGGGTCACAATTATATATGAGATTAAATTATTAAACTTTATGTTAATATTTCGATACTTTTGACTTTATTCTCAAAATATTATGGCTTTCAGCTATGACTATTTTTTAAATTATTATTATTATTTTTTACATGGCACTAAAACGCCAAAGGGTTTTGATATTTTTAACATTAAAATAACTTTAATTAGACTCTTTAAACATATTTTTCAAATAAATGAACATGCTTAAGATAATCTGCGAGTGAAC